>QUTJ01031415.1:0-11598 GCA_003573635.1 Goniomonas avonlea | reverse complement strand
TCCCTCCCTCCCTCATGGGACTCAGTGTGCTGTGGCCAGCAGCCTGTGGGTGGCGCCGCCTTCGCGAGCACTGGTGTTGTGGAGCACCAGCACTTCCTTGCCTCGTTGTGTTCTCCATTAACATTCCAAGAGGTACCAACGGTAACTCTGACCTTAGGGGAGAGAGATGAAAGTCGCCCCTGCAACAACAGTGAATTCTCAACCCGAGGACGTCCCGAGGACCAACTACTTGGACTCCGGAGCATAAACCTGGTGTAGTCTCCAAGGTGCTCTTCTCCGCACACGGCTTCCGCCGCGAGCGTTATGACGTCCGTCATCGTTAGCGTTTCGACCGCTACCTGAAGTTCTCAGGTCGGCGTCGGCAACGCTGCCGCCACCAACCCCGCCACCTCCACCGCTATCGCCTGCACCATCACCTGCACCGCCACCACCATCACCTGCACCGCCACCACCATCACCACCATCACCTACACCGCCACCACCATCACCTGCACCACCACCACCATCACCGCCACCGCCACCAGCTCCAACGCCACCAGCGACCCCACCAGCATCAGCACCATCACTACCAGATCCGGCACCAGCAACCGCGCTCACACCAACACCAGCAGCACCAGAGCTCGCTCCTACTCCAGCACCAGGCCTAGCACCAGGCCTAGCACCAGGGCCAGCACCAGGGCCACAATGACCACGACCCCGATCGGCATCAGTGTCAACACCGCCAGCATCCGCAGCAATACCATCAACACCCTCTGCAGCTGGTCCCGGACCAAGGT
Organism: Goniomonas avonlea; assembly: GCA_003573635.1. Lineage (NCBI taxonomy): Eukaryota > Cryptophyceae > Goniomonadida > Goniomonadaceae > Goniomonas > Goniomonas avonlea. The sequence continues at coordinate 10,822 of QUTJ01031415.1, read as the reverse complement.
TGTTGTCTATGTCTGAGTCCACATCCCATAACGGCAGGTTGACCCACCCCATGACGTACGCGTTGTGGTTATTCCACCTCGGTCGACGCGTTGTGACAACCGACCACTGCCCCACCCGTGAACCCCCACCGGCTATGCCCTCCTGCCACGCTGGTTATTACCGCAGATTGGCCAGAGTTAGTTTTGTGAGACACAATCATATCCACATCTGTCGACATCGCTCAATTATGCCAACATTGGTCAACTATGTCAAAGAGTCCAGCAGCGGCCCGATTTTTCAAACAGCTGTCAAGTCAAACATCTCAAATAACTGCCTTTGTGGTTGGCATGTCGCCACACTCTCTCCCTTCAAAGGTCAAACGCACGAGAAGCTTCTCTTCCAGGTCACGTGCGAAAGCCACGTTATCGACCTCGCCAAATGTCGGCGCGTACGCGATGAAAAAGCAGTCGAGATGCTGGGCGACGAGCAGCTGCACGTGACCTGATCAGATCTCGAGACATGAGCAGAGAAACATTCAAGTGGATACTTGACAATTTAGCCAACAAAAGCTGACAGTGCACAGTTGAGTGACAAGGCAAGGGACAAGGTGAGGGACAAGGTGAGGGACAAGGTGAGGGACACGGTGAGGGACAAGGTGAGGGACAAAGTGAGGGACAAGGTGAGGGACAAGGTCAAGGTGAGGGACAAGGTGAGGGACAAAGTGAGGGACAAAGTGAGGGACAAGGTGAGGGACAAGGTGAGGGACAAGGTGAGGGACACGGTGAGGGACAAGGTGAGGGACAAGGTGAGGGACAAGGTGAGGGACACGGTGAGGGACAAGGTGAGGGACAGGTGAGGGATTCTAATGTGCGGACTCACATTCACAAAATGGTGTCGAATTGACATCGGTGCTTCCGAGAGTGAGAAAGTCGCGACGAGACACCGCCGTCCTGCGCCCACGACGTGTTAAACACCGACGCGTTACACACCGGTTTCGTACTGTGACATTCACACAATTCACAGCCTGTTGACTGATGGTAACCTCAATCACATCCCTGGCATCGTGCACATCACAGCGGGTGTGAATCGCGCCACATCCAGACAGCCACGGTGAGGCAGACATATGGCTGTTGCATGTGCAAGGCATGTGTTGCCGCTGACCCACAATGTGGCTGAGGCGCGTGGAACGACAACGCGACGGCGCGCAATGTGGAGCTGTGAGACTGAGCATGATATATCTATCTAAATAATACGATATACATGATATATATATATATATATATATATATATATATATATATATATATATATATATATATATATATATATATATATATATATATATATATATATATATATATATATATATATATATATATATATATATATATATATATATATATATATATATATATATATATATATATATATATATATATATATATATATATATATATATATATATATATATATATATATATATATATATATATATATATATATATATATATATATATATATATATATATATATATATATATATATATATATATATGGCTCTGGTGTGATGTCCACTGTGTGGCAGCCATGGCCAGATGTGTTGATAGCTGACTGTGACTGTCTGCTACTCCGGCTTGTTCCCCAGGAGACATCACGCGATCCACTCTCTATTGCCGTACCGATTCCAACATGCGTCACGACCAACCCATCAAGATGGTCCAAGTCGGTCGAAAAATGTACTCCTGCGAGCAGCTGCTCAGCTCCTTGCGGGAAGCAGTCGTCCAAACATACGGATGTCACATACGGATGTCACATTCTCAGTCCCAATCGTAGAAGATTGGCATATTTATTTGATGCTGCTCGGTGGAGGTGTAAGACGACAATGGGTAATCATAGAATTCTTACACAGTCCTGACATTGAGTCCTTGAGTACACACAGAGTCTCTACATACAACGAGTACAGACTCTACATACAACGAGTACAGAGTCTCTACTACATACAATTCTTACATGGTCCTGACATTGAGTCGAGCACATAGCGTCCTTACTCATTCAGATTCCGTTCGTGCATAGAGAGTGTAGAGACCTTAGGACATCGCGTCCTTACACTAGTCTTTCATCCACATAACTAAACAATAGTTCTGACATCGAGTTCGTCAAACAGAACTCGAAAGTTCTCGAGTTTTCTGAAGCAGTCGATACAGTCCTGACGTGTAATTTCATGCACAAGCCTTACCTTTTTCAGATCCATGCTCCGCCAGAGGCACTTGGTTTGCAGCCAGATAGTACCGCTGAAGCTGTGCGACGGCGTCAACAATCACACAAGCACGCGTGGTCAAAACTGTAGATGCAGCAATCAGTTCGCTTGTATCAGAGCATTGTGCTTTTGACTTGACATTCACTGACACTCCTCTGCAGCTTATACTTTGGCTTCAGCCTGTGGATGGTACAAAGACTGAAGGTGGGTCATGGTGGTACAGTGATGGGCCTTCTATGTTACAACGTACACGGGAAAGTACTGGGAGGTCGTAGGCGACGTACACACCACGAAACCCGAGGTCGTGCACTAGTTTGGCCATAGCGCCGTAGCCTCCTCCAAACTCGACCACCAACGAGGCATCTTCGATGGCGAGGCCAGTGTTGGCATGAAAGTGATGGATGTGAAAGCACATATGAACAAGATTTGGGCTGACAGTGATCCCACCAAACGGCACCACATCTGGAGAGCCAATCGTATTCTGCCGACAAGCCTGGTTCCATCGCCCTCGCCAACGACCAGAATTACGGAGCACGTGTAATTCGTGGGTCATTTCTGGAATGGACGCACTCCACATGGATTCACGCACGGTTGGTTGCTGAAAGAGTTCTGTGATTGCATCGGGTGTGGCCGTGAGCCCAGTGGCAATGGCATCACTCAATACATCCCAGGAGAGAGCTGTGTCGTTGACCTCGACGCTTCGCGGCTCCTCCATGAATGCCAAAAGGGCGGCGACCAATTCTTCCTGCAGTTCCAAGATCCGCTCATCGCTCTTTTGCTGCGCAAATTGGCCACCTGGGTGCTGCTCCAAAAAGTCATAAACAAAACCTGGATAATCCTGGAGCGAGAGCTGGGAGGTTTCGATGGAAGATCGAACTAAATCCCTGCGCGAAGGAAGTTCGATACCGGTGGTCCCCGAGCAAAGAATGCTCCCATTCGTTGCGACTGCTCTGAGAGTCACCACCAAAGTCTGCGCGGCCAGCTGGTGCCGCGCCTCGAAAGTACCGGACCGCTGTATCAGCCCCGAAAACACCCTTGAGCCTTGGGCATATCCCACAAGATCTGTTTGTTGTTGAACAACTGTCAGTCGTAACAAGCACTGAGAACGACGTACAAGCTCCATCCTCGACAACGCAGGCGTGGGTCAAATTGTACAGGACTTCGACACGGGCCTGACCATACAGCGCATTCCAGCTGTCAAACGAAGCCTCCAACAAAATGGTGTCATCCTGCACAGCTCCCAAGCGAGCCACGGACAGTGCCAAGAAGCCGAGGAAAAGCGGTCTCATCGGCGAGCCACAGACAGTGCCAAGAAGCCGAGGAAAAGCGGTCTCATCGGCGACCGCGACGCTACGTACGTAACTGTAGTGACCGATATATTTTTGTTACGTAGATTGCTTTGATTAGATAAATGAATCTTTAACGATATGATATAGATTATGTTATAGTAAATTGTCATGTAATAACACGATCGAGCAAAATTGAAATTCGAACGCTGCGAGATCACAGCGAGTGGTTGCCAAGGTCCCCAAGCTTCGATGAACAGATCCACCGCCGAGGTTCCGTTGGAGTTGGGCGATCTGCCTGAGGACAAGCTCGTATCCATTTTTGAAAGCCTAGAAGGCAGCGATCTCGGCAGGTGAACTTTTCGTGGCCATCTGCTTCTCTCGCTCATCAATCTTTCCTGCTGTGCAGATTCGCCCATGTTTGCAAGGTGTGGCGGAGCCTTGCTGAGGACCAGCTTCTCTGGCGTCATATTTGTACACGGGATAGCCCATCGCGCAGTCTTTCCTCCCGCCAAAACTGGAAGCTTGTTTATATCGTTCGGCATTGTCATGAGCACCAGAAATGTTCAGGGTGCTTCAAGCGAGACCACGAAGGCAGACAGGACGACCTGCGAGGAACAATGCCCATGTGCCGATTCACTCGTGTAGTAAGTGCCCCATGTTGATCCAGAAGTGCCCGCCGCAGCACGTTGGATGATGGAACTTGGGACTCAGCAACATTTGTAACCTGTACAGATAACATGATCGTTTTACTTTACTGGTGCAACGTATTTATTCCATTTATTCTTATGTTGTCCCTCATACCCACACCCTTACTTGACAGACCAGCGGCAGTGTATCTAAACGTGCGTGTGTCTCGCTTCGTCTGTGACTCGGCCACACCTCGCGGAGGTCATCGAGGATAGAGCTAAACATTCCACAGGCGAGCAGTTAAAGTTATTTATGAATATTAAGGACAGATGGCAGCAAATTAGCTGGGAACCATATTTGAAAGGTGAATGGGTGGCATGGGGATCTGATTCTGCCCGTAAGCTCCAGGCAGTTCCTGCCCTGACGGAGGGCCGCTTGGCACAGCTTCTGAGCCCGGTGGCAAGAATGACGAGAGATCTCGCATCCATTGTCGCGTCGAGCGGCCATTTCGGCTGGAATCCCTGTCCTTGGTGGTGGCGGCAGAGAGCTTGTCTTTCGTAGCATCAGCGTCGGCCTCATGTTCGAACTCTCTCATTTCGGCGTCAAAAGACTCGCCTTTACGGTCGGCCTGTTCAGCGGCGCGCGCGTTGTCGGGTGCGCGGATGGGCTTCACAGAGTCAGTTGGGCTTCCAGAAGGATATCGTTCTTTTGATATTTTCTCGTCCAGCAGCTTCGGATCGAGAGCAAGCCGGTCGACCTCACCCCTGGGTAAATCCGAGTACGCCTTGACTGAGCTTAATCCTGGGGAAGCGTCGGAAGCAGGAACAATTTGCTTCACACTTGGAGGAGAGAGATGACTGGCTGCAAGGTGGGCTCTGGATTTAGAAACCAGGTGCTTCACGTTTTGGCGATGGGCTCCAGAATTCGTGGTCGCGGCCAGCGAGGAGTCTGGCGAGCTCAGATCGGACTCAGGATCCGGAAGCGAAAAGGCATTTGGAACAGGTAAAACAAAGCCTTCGTCATCGTCATCTTGCAACAACTCTGTGGATTGTCGCTGGGCAATCAGTTGCTGCGCATTTAGAAGCATAGTGTGAACATCCACCCCGCCTGCACCAGAAGGTCAGACCTGCCACCCAATGCAGAAAAAGATAAAAAGAGTCGTACCATCATGACGCAGTGGTTGCAACTGCGACAAGAGATCCTTGCCGTCATAGTTGGGGGACTGGAAAAAAGGAGTCAGGCCAAGTGGAGTGAGGCCAGACTTACGGAGGAGCCTGAAACCACGGCGACGAAGGCCAGAAGAGCCAAAAGAGTGACTGAGACCAAGAGAGCCAAACTCAATTTACGGTGGTGCTCAAGCTGGTTTCGGTGGCTGTTGTACAAGGCATTGTTCGTGCTGCCGTACTCCGCCATCCAGTGAATTTCACAGCAGCAACGAAGGGCTGTCTTTTTGAGGGTCGGGGGGGCAGTCAAAAGCTTGACAAGGTTGCGAGAGAAGGGGGGGTCCACTAACGGGRTACCTAGCGTTCAAAGGCGAACCTGTTTGTTATCGTCCGGTAACTGTGTGTGTGCCTGCAGCACTCCTCGTGCATTGTCGATGTCGCTCGATTATGTGTACAAAGAGCCAATCACGCATGCCATTACTTCGGTTGGTTTCAGCTTTTACAACCCAGAGGAAACAAGACGCCTTAGCGGTAAGTGCAGTTGATGCTTGGGCCTCTTTTGGCTCCCGCTGATTCGCCACAGTCAAGCAAATCTCGAACCCCATGACGTTCGACCGGATGCGTACTCCTTGTGCCAACGGTCTTTACGATCCAGCACTGGGTCCTCTGGATCCTTTTGGTCGATGCTACACGTGCAGTCTCAGGTCCCTATTCTGGCACCTGCTCGGCTCGATGCTGATGTTTGTTGCAGCTACAACGATTGCCCCGGCCATATGGGCCACATCGATCTTGCACTTCCTGTCTATCAGCCCATGCTGTTCAATGAACTGTATAAGGTGAAAATAGTAGCCTTGATTTCTGCCTGCTGCTTACACCCAGTGCAGCTTTTGCGTGCATCGTGCCCCCATTGTTTCCATTTCAAAATGGGACGCGGTGACCTCGAGGAGTTCACTCAAAAAATGCGGCTTCTCAATGCCGGAAAGCTTGTTGAGTCTGAGGAATACCGTTGGGAGGACAAGTGCGTGGCAAGAGTGACTTCTGAACTTCCCTGACTGCAACGCAGAGAAAGCGACGAGGAGGACGCCCAGGCCCGAAAAGCCAAAGAAGGAGAAAAGAAGTTCGCACACAAGACTCAAATCATCCATCAGACCTGGAAGGCGTTGGTGACAGCTTTCCTGTCTCAGGTTCGCGCCACGTTTTACTGTGCAAGCTGACCCTGCATCAGACGTTTCGCAAGTGCAGCAACTGCGGAAGTGCCTCTCGTCCGTTGAAGAAAGAAGGATTCACTCGACTGTTGCAGGTGTTTTTTCAACCCACCCAATGCCTGTTGTGTCTAACCGTTGCTCCATAGTCGGCCCCAAGCAAGCGGACTCGCGCTGCTACGGCATTCATCAAGAAAGCCACCAAGCCCAAGCCGAACGCGGCCGCCAGTGCATTTCGAGATATGGTTGCGGAATCTGGCTCTGCTCCCGCAGATGGTATGTCCGGTGATAACTGTCTTCCCGCAACGTGCGCGTGTGAAATTGCGTGGAGCCTGCCAGGTTGCATGCCACTCAACCTGTTCTTTTCCAGGAGAAGTCGACCACTCTGCTTTTTTTGAGGAGGAGGAGGACGAAGAGACCGACAAGCCACAAGAGACTGATGACATGGATGAGGTCTGTTCTCGAACGCGACAATTATATTTATTCTGCTCGTTCGTGCCAGCCTGATAGAGATTCCCATTGGTGCAACCAACACCCGCAGAGCGTCCTTGCACAGTGCGCACAGTGACCACCCAGCGCAGGACTCCGGCCAGCCGCAGTTTGTCCATCCCCTCATGGCCCGCGAATGGGTTCGCAACCTCTTTGCCAACGAGCCTGAAACTGTCAAGTGAGTCCTCAGCAGAGCCGCTCCCCCCCCCCAAAAGTCGGAGGTGTGATCACCACTGGCCGTTGTGGGGTCGGATTGGGGGGGAGGGGGGTTCGAGGCGGACGAGGAAGAGGGAGGGAGGAGGGGGGGGAGATGGGAGCAGGGAAGAAGGTAGGAGGGGGGTTCCGAGGCGGAGAGACAGGTTGTGACCAGGAAGGGGGAAGGAGGGAGGAGGGGGTTCGAGGCCGAGGACAAGGGAGACAGGCGTCGCCCTTATATACTCCGTAGATCTGGCCGCCCCTCATACACCTCCCGAATGTCATAGATTCTGAGGTCCTGACAGGGCGCTCCTATGTTCTGATAGCCCTTCCCCCCTCGATCTCTCTTACAGACCCCGCCCACACACACACCACATGCGCGCGATATCGCACAGGCCCTCGCCCCGTGGATGTGGATGGTGTTGCTCAAACTGGTGGCAGACACGTGTACGGCACGACTGCTCAAGGCAAGCGCCTGACAACCATCACTGCCAACCCCGACATGTTTTTCGTGTCTGTCCAGCCAGTGCACCCTTCTCGCTTCCGTCCTCCTGTCAAGTTTGGAGACCAAACCTTCGAGCATCCCCACAATGGATACCTCCAGCAGGTAAAACGAGTGAGGGCGGCGGAAGGGTGGTGGGTGGGAGGGAGCGGTGAAGTTTGGAGAAGAGAACACGTTAAAAGCTTAAAACCCCCAATAACCAACGGCCTATCACTGTTATTGAAATGGCAGGCCAAATAGATCCCTGGTATCAGCATCCCAACCAACAAGACGCCCCAGACAAAGAACAAAGCTCAAGTACCGCGCATAGGACAGTTTAGCCTGAAAGAAAGAAAAAGCGTTTTTCAGTGACTGTGTCTGAAGAACCCTAACACCTGTGTGCATGACGCGTGCCTCCTCTGAAGAACCATAGCACCTGTGTGCATGGCGCGTGCCTCCTCTGAAGAACCATAACACCTGTGTGCATGGCGCGTGCCTCCTCTGAAGAACCATAACACCTGTGTACATGACGCGTGCCTCCTCTGAAGAACCATAACACCTGTGTACATGACGCGTGCCTCCTCTGAAGAACCATAACACCTGTGTGCATGCCGTGCCGCCTCCTAAGTCTCGTGGGGGGGAGGGGGAGAAGATTGAACGAGCGGGGGGGGGGGGGAAGAACTGGCATCATGCAAATGCTAAAGTATTGCAAATGCAGGTTATGCAGGCAAAAAAAATTGCAGCGCAGCCTATAGATGCAGCGTTTGTTGTGCGAGACCCTCCACTCAACCCAGTCTCTCTGACTCCCAACCCGAGACCCACCACACAACCCAGTCTCTCTGACTCCCAACCCGCAGATCCTCCAGCACAACCAGTCTCTCCTGCGAGCCCTCACCAAACCGGCTCCAGCACCAGACAACCAGGAAGACGATGCTGCTCTCTCTGCTGCGGCTGTTGCTGCAGGAGGCAGCAGTGCACTTGACCTCAACGCTGTCATGGGAGCCTGGCAGGTGCGTTAACTCCCTTTGAAAAACCCACATGAACAATGGCTTTTCCCTGTGGTTTTGGGCATTTTCTCTCTCCCAGAGACGCTATCTCTGGCGGCGTTACTCAGGGGCTGTGCCTCCCTCAACGGCCCCTGTCTCCAAAGTGCTTGAGCGGAGCAAGGAGCAGGGAGGCGCGGTGAGAGAGAGAAGTGGAAGTGGACCAAGAGGAGAGAGGGTGAGGGAGAGAGAAGCAGGCAGGGAGCGGGAGGTAGCTCGACTTTGAGACCTGGGCACCCAGCCAACAAGGGCCAACCGCGTCGCTCGGTGTGATCTTTCCGCCGTTTTGGACCTCCTCGCTCCAAGGAGTTTCCCCCTCCTCTCACGCCGTCCCTTCTCTCTCCTCGTCGTTTCCCCACCTCCTCTCACGCCTTCCCTTCTCTCTCCTCGTCGTTCCCCCCCCCTCATCTAACTCTCTCTCTTTTGGCAGGCTCTGCAGGTCGCTCTCAACTGCTTGACTGACAGCTCTAAGGCGCCGAAGCAAACCGACGTGCGCGGCATCCGCCAGGTGCGCGACCCCTTCGATGTTCATGAGGTTGTTCGGAGGCAAGGCAGACGGGATGAGGGTGTTATGGAGACAAGGCAGACGGGATGAGGTTGTTACGGAGGCAAGGCAGACAGGATGAGGTTGTTACGGAGCAGGTGTGGGCCCGATGCGGCACCGCGCTGTGCATGAAGTTTGATGATCGGCGCTCGGAGTTATAATCATGCGCAGTCACAACTCAAATCCTCTCTGCTGATGTTGCGAGGGAGGGAGAGCGAGGGCGGGGACGTGACGTGAGGAAGACTTTGGTTCCAGCGAAGTAGCAGTAATCAGTGGTGTGTGAACGCCATCATCCGCCAAGGAACCCGTCGTGTTTATAAAACTCAACCCCCACCTTGGCGTTATCTGATCTCTCGTCAGTGAATATATCGTTGTTTTGTGCCACAGCTATCTGAAACAAAGCACGAGTAGGAGCTGGAACGCAAAGAGGGTCTTCTGCGCATGAACATGATGGGCAAACGGGTGAACTACGCCTGCCGCAGGTGCGCTCCTGACAGCAGCCACAGGGTTACACCCACACCTTGTTTTGGAGAGGGAAATGCCAATTTTTATTTCTGAACGCTGAAGGAAGTTCCAGGGTGTTCCAGGAGTACTTGTGCAGTTCGAGGGAGTTCTTGTGCAGTTCGAGGGAGTACTTGTGCAGTTCGAGGGAGTACTTGTGCAGTTCGAGGGTCTACTTGCACTTTGGTTGGTCTCGTATCAACGCCACACCGCCTCTCACTACAAGTTGCAGTGTGATTTCTCCTGACCCCTACATATCGACGGACGAGATTGGTATCCCCGAGATTTTCGCGACTAAGCTGTCGTACCCTGAGCCTGTCAACGCGCACAACACCGCTCTGCTCCGCCGTGCGGTGAGATGGCGTGGCATTGCATTGAATGCATGCCGTGTTTGATAGGGCTGCATGCCATGTTTGAGAGGCCTGCACGACATGTGAAGAGGGCTGCAGGGCATGTAGACAGGACTGCATGCCATGCCGATAGAATTGTGTTAATTGGATTGCGTGTCATCTCAATACGGTTGCGTGGCATGACGACGGACCTCCCGTGTCCCCCTTGACACGTTCCCAACCTCTCAGATTTTGAACGGCCCGACCAAGCACCCTGGAGCAAACTACGTCATCGACGAGCACGGCCACAAGATAGACCTGGCCAAGAGCACTTCGCGGTGAGGGTCGTGCTGGATATAGCGTCTGGCTCACGGCTAGAGCTGCCGATGTCATCAGTCTTACTTTTGTGTTCCGCACCTCCCGACCGTCAGCCGTCCACTGTCCCCTCTCCCTCCCATCTCGGCCTGACTCTCTTTTTGTTGTTGCAGGATGCGGCAAGGATTGGCTAAAACACTTTTGCGGGTGGACGACGAAGGGCGAGGTCGCAAGGTGCGCTGCCCTGCCAGAATGCTTGTCTCTGATGTGCCGATCCTGGCTCCCTTACCTTTGCATGGACTCCCTTGTGTTTGCGTGGGCTCTCAACTCCGTCGCAGGTGGGACGGCATCTGCAGAACGACGATATCGTGCTCGTGAACCGACAGCCGACTCTGCATCGACCTGGC
>QUTJ01031414.1:0-11583 GCA_003573635.1 Goniomonas avonlea | reverse complement strand
CGCCGCCTCCTTCTGACCCTGCTGCGGCACCTGCCTGCGCTGGACGTGAACACCAACAGAACACTGAGGCAGAACGAGAGGGAGAGGGTGCGGTGCCACGAACTCCACAAACAGGCTTCAGGAGCCACCACCGTGACTCATGGGGGCACTGACAACATGGCAGTGTTGGGGCAGTGTTGGGGCAGTGTCGTAAAACTCACCGGGGCACTGACGAACGGGGCCATGTTCAGGAGTCGCGGAAACTCCACTCGGTCGTTGAGTTTGACGCGATTCATGGTCTCGTAGTCCAGGTCGAAGCGAGCGAGCGTCAAGAACAGGACGTACGGAATGCGTGTAAACCGTTGCCCCTGGGATGCGGTTGTCAACCCCAACATAAAACTGAATAGGACCTCGCACTCCGCCAGCGAAACACTGTGCGAGGACGAGTTTCCTAAATGGCAGTTCCTGTCACATCAAGTACGTTTTCACCTCAAAGACGTGTGCAGCAAGGGGGGGGCAGTAGTCATTGACCCCACCTTGAGGGCATCAGTCGGGTGTCCACACCGCTCGCAGTTGTATTGGTTGTCGCCCTCGAGCAGTGTGGGCGTCATCGTTTTCTGAAGTGCCTCCTCCACACTCTTCACAGCCTCAGTGGCCCCAAATTCTTTGATCTGAATCCTGTGTGAGCAACGCCGAGCCATACATTGAGGGTCACGAAGCACAAGTCAAGCGAACCTGCAACTGGAGATCGATGAAGGTGGCGGAGCGAGTGTTTTCTTGACCACACTCGCGGCACTGCACATAGTCTGCAACCTCTCCCTGGATGGACACAAGTCAAACAGTTTGAGGCATGTGACAACAGTAAACTCACCTCGTACATGTTCTGGATCAGTTGTGCCTGTGGAGTCTTGGCGAACGCCTTCTCGAGAGCGTCGAACAGAACCTGTCGTTGGGCTCAAACATGGTCGAGCCTCACGGAGTAATGTCACCCACCAAAAGTAACTCCTGAACATCGTGTTGTGTGAATGCCTCTGAATCGTCCCACCCGAAGCTCTTGGTCAAATCCTGCCGAACGTCAGCTCTCATCGGACGCGGATCGCGCACACCGTGGTCTCCAGAGCCCGCTCCTTACTCAGTTGCAGCCCGGCAAAAAGCTTCTGGAGATGGAAAGGGATGTTGCGCTTTCGCTTCTCAGGGTCAGCAATTTTTTCCATTGGGAGTTGCCAGTTGAAAAGTGCATTGCGAAACTCTATTCCGGGTCAGACGCAATTTCACCACTTGGAAACTTGCCTGGTGTCATGTATAGGCTCTGCAAAAGAGAATTCATATAACACGTGGCTCCTTGGTTGGAAAGGCCACGGAACCTGTCCGTGACTCGGTTGCGATGGAAGTAATATGAGCTGGAGCTCGGCAGCATTGGTCCAATGCTTCGTGCTATCCCCATGTTGTTCACATCGTCTATCGCATCTTCAAACACAATTGGAACAGGGCGAATCTTCTTCGCACCACTATTGGCATCATTGTAGTCGCCGATAAGGTCACGACCTGCCCCGTCCATGAAAGTTGTGTCGTCGCTGAAGATGTCCATGCCGGCTCTCGCAGCTCGCTCAAGGGAGTCAAGAGAGTCGGAGAGACTCATGTATGACGACATCAATAATGGGCCTATCGTTTTCGGGATATCAAGGGTGTCTAAACTCTCAGGCGCTACTTGAAACAAGCAACTTTTGCTTCAAGCGGCGCCATTCGCTGACCTCAACTGACTCGAGGGACATTCCCGGCAACATTGGGTCTGGTAAATCAAAAGCGGCTGCTGTCAAGCAGCCCGAACCAGTTGCGACGGGCGCTGTGGCGGCATCTGCGCGGAAGGATTCTCTGGAACCCCAACCAACGATTCCTGCTCCGAAGACCCCCCCAGCCGCCAAATCCAAACCATTGTCAAATGGTGATTTCTCGTTGTCCCCAGACCCGACAGCGCCTCCAGATAGTAGCGGTGTCCAAAGCCGAGAAGCTGAGCTGGTGCCTCAGATATCTTTCATTGCCTCGCTTTGACTCCTTTCTCAGTGGGACCCGTCGACACTCTGCAAGGCGCCAGTGGTGGATTGCTCTTCTGTGACCCATATTGGGGCAAATAGCGCTATGACAGGCAATCCATTGAAATCTGAAAATCAAGACGTTGTATCTGCAATCATCTCCTGGGATGGAGAGGAACATTACGGAATGTTTACTGTATTCGATGGGCACGGTCAAGATGGACTTGGGGTGAGGTGTTGAGCACTTGTCCCAGCTCTGACAGTTTTCCCAGTGTGCGCAGTTTTGTGAACAAGCCATGGAGCGCCGCCTCAAGTTGTCACTTGGGAGCAGCACCCCACCTCAGGATGCGCTGAAGTCTGCGTTCATAGCAGTGCAAAGGTTTGTTTGCTATGGTTCTGGCTGTGGTTGACCCTTGACGTTCAGAGAACTCGCTGCTTCAGAGCGGGAGAGTAAATTTAGTGGTGCAACGGCCTCAGTTGCGTTGGTCGCGGGCAATGTGCTGTACTTTGCCCATGCGGGTGATTCCAGGGGGATACTCGTATCCACTGGCACACACAACCTGGCGACGGTTGAGAACCTCGGAAAAGACCACCGACCAGACGATGCCAAGGAGAAAGGGCGCATTGAGATGCAAGGCGGCCGTGTGGTATGCAAGATGGACGCTGCGGGCAACACCATTGGACCACCACGGGTCTATCACGCGTGCGCGCCCCATCCTGACGTTCGCAAGGTTACCTTCTCTAAATATCTGTGATCCCGCAGAGTGGATCCTTTTCCTGGCTTGATGCTCTCGCGGTCGCTGGGCGACACCTACGCACATTCCTTGGTGCGCTCAGTTTCCCCTGTGCGAGGCTGACACGGAATTCCGCAGGGCGTATCAGCGCTCCCAGAGATAACGACTGTCGCACTTCAACCAACCCACAAACTCCTTGTTGTTGGCTCTGACGGTGTCTGGGACGTGATGTCGTCGCAGGAGGTGTGTACCTTGGCGTTCCCAGGCCGATCCCTTTCGTCCGCTTTGCAATTGGCACCTTTCACCTCACACATCTCAACTAGACAGCCCAATTTGCAACACCGCTTGCCCTGACTTCGTTCGCCATCGAAAAGCCATTTTCCCCGCTCATATGTTGACCCGCGTTGACAGGTGGGTGACCTGGTGCTTGGTTGCGGGACAGCAGCGGAGGCCTGTGATTTGATCCTGCAAGAATCATTGCGACGATGGCAGGCAAAAGGCTCTGCTGATAACGTCGGTGTGGTTGTCGCCCAGCTGGACCTGCCAATATGAGACCCCCATAAGTCAGCTGCCGAGAGAAGAGTTATTCGATTGAAGGCCATTGGCCACTCGAGGTTTCCAGCCGGCCGGTGTCTTAATATCGAGGGATTGGGCGCCACCACAGGCCTGCACTCCGAGTGAGGGAGGCAAGCCTGGAAACTGGTGAGCGGTTCAGGATACACATCGAGAGAGAGAGAGAGGAGGGGGGAACGGGGGGGGGTTCAGGGTGTGTTTATAGCTTTTGCAGACGAGACGGGATGCTGAGAAGACTTCTTGAAAATCACTGTGAACGGTCGGCGGGTCCCGTTGGTATCAGATTCTATTTGGGGACTCAAAACAATGGGATTGAAAGTAAAACCAGCTGATGCATGCTCGCTCGATTTACCAGCCGCCTGGTAAAATATTTTCCAGCCCGGTAATCAGACATACGAGCGAGGGGCACTTGGCCTTGGGCCTTGGCGCTGGGAACTGATCGCTCGCGATCCACTACTAGTGCCTACTTCATACAGCTGGTCAAATTACCAGCCGGCTGGTAAATTTGTCTGGTAAGTGTCCACGTCAAACTGTACAACTTTTTGTATTGAAACATGTAAGTACCTAGCCGATTTACCAGCCGCTCTGGTGAAAACTTACCGGTACCAGCCTGGTGACCTGGTCATCAGAACATACGGTCAGCTCACGTTAGGCTACAGAGATCGATAACATACATGGATGAGGATCGTAGTCTGAGACCTCAAAACCGGTTTCGGGGGCGAACTTTTTTGACCGGAGATCTTGCTCGCAGCGCGACCCACAAACTTGAAATGGAAGAACAGCGACCCACACTTGGAAGGCGCGGATCTATTGTCGTAGCCCCAATGCTTCGTGTTGCTGCATCTGGTGATGCGGAGGCCCTCAAGGCCTTGCTGGAAGCAGGTGAATCAGTGGGCCCAAAACTCTACCGACATATGCCGTGGGGGGACCAAGTTTGCTCGCCTCTGCACGTTGCTGCGGAGCAGGGACATACTGAGATTGTTGAGATGCTTCTGAATGCTGAAGCTCCAGTGGATCTCATGTTCATTGTGGGTTTCCTGAATTGACGCTTTTGGCTCACACGAGGTGCAGCCCGAGCTCCACACTACCCCGCTGCTGTGGGCGGCCCGATCTGGCAAGGAGGAGGTGGTAAAGCTATTGTTAGAGAAGAAGGCCAATGTGAATGCTTCTCAAGGAACAACCGCTTTGCATGCTGCAGCGACTGCTGATTCCGTTGAGATTTCTCGACTGCTCATTGAAGCCGGTGCTGACGTGAATGCTCTCGACGAGGTGGCCCCCCCCCTCTACATTGCGTGCTCGACTCACTCTTTGAGATCAGCGAGGTGCAACCCCCATCAATGTGGCCATTGGCGACGCTGTCCGAGACCTGCTGTTGGCAGGTGTTTTTTTTTTGTTTTTTGGCCTCTCCTTGGGTCTCCCTCCTACCCCTCCCCTTTCCCTCTTCTCTGTCGCTCGCGCTCTCTTTTTTCTCCCTCTCTTCCCGCTGACTCGTTGACAGGCCGTCCTGCCTGGGCGACGATGTCTGGCGAGGACCACGCCCAGGTTTTCTCTTGGCTCCAGGAAAAGCTCGCTGCCTGGTAAGACTCGTTGCAATTTGAGGCGCTCTCTGATGTTCTGGTAGCCCATGTGGCAAGCAGATCCTTGCAGCCCAGATCCAGCAAGATGCTGTGGGCAGTGCAGGAGAGCAGCACGTGCGGCGCCTCGAGGTTGCCGGACACGTCCTTCCCGAACATAACGACGAGGTGCCCCACTGCACACTCGCCTGTCGGGGTACTGACACTTGAGCAGCTGGAGGCCCTTCGACAGGAGCTCCTGTCTAAGGCTGCCGACGTCAAGTTCAATATCGACAATGCCCCGTTCCCCGGCATGCCCGCTCCTGCAATTGAGATGATTGACCCATCGGTGTGAGCAGATGTCGCTTGGTTCCTCAGCGCTGACACCAGCCACAGGAGGGCACCTTGACGACACTGCAAGAGCGTGCGAAGGGACAAGTTGTCTGGCTTGAACTCACCAATTCCGTCATGGGGTGCGTCTCACGGCCCAGCTCACTTCTTGACGACCGAGATACCTTGCATTAGCTGGATCGTGCATACATTAGCTGTATTGTGCATCCAGACCTCACACGGTCACCACAGCGCCGGACCATTAAAGTTCCTGAATGATCTGGTGGAGCGTCGCAAGGCTGACTGGGAAGGCAAGGCCTCGGTCGTGTTTCTGAGCGTGGACAAGTGCGTTTTATCCCGCAGACAGTCATGGAACCCCTCGTATGCAATCGGTTGAGATGAGAGTCTTGCGGAGCACTCAACGACACACGGGGCAACTCGTTTCTGGTGTGCTGACCTCCTCACGCAGGGACATGGATGTTGCCTCCAAGGCCCAGGCAGAACATCCGAACCTCAAGTGTTTTTTCGCTGGCGTGGGCGGCCTCTCGACACCCAAGGCAAAGGTACGATTGCGAAACGATTTAGTCTCTTGATCTCTGACCCTGGTCGTGCACTCACTATGGTTGCACTCTCCGACGTGCGAGCTGACTCTTGACAGAGCTTCTGACATTACACGCCAGACCCTTGCTGGTCACGCGCTGGCCCCTTTCTGCATGATGCTCAACTCCGCGCACACTGTGGTGCACCGGCCCTTCCGTTTCCCAGGCCGACCGTTCGAGCTCGATGTGGAGAAGGAGATTGATGCACTCCTCGCTGCGGGTGGCCTTGGCAGGTATGGAAGACCCTGTCACATGTTCACTCCAGATGTAGGTTTGCAGCAGGCCTCTCGCGATGGTCTCCTCAAAATTCAGGCCATGTCACTGTGCTCTCTGTACTCGGGATGTAGGGTTCGCAGCATATCAAATTAGTCTCAGTAGCAGGTCTGTCTTTGTGGCTCGCGATGTCTTCTCATTACCTCCTCCATCGTGCGCTCGCTTCCAGATGTTGGTTGGTGGCCGTGACCGAGTCAGGGGCCCAATACCGGTTTCTTTCTCCCGAAGCCAGCAACGCGTCCAGAGCCTTACAGTTTGTCAAGATTAGGTCGAGTCTGCTTCTGGTGGTCCCCGGCTCGTATTCTCGCTCGTGGAGGGTTCTGTCTGTCTTGGTCACCACCGGTGCTGCCCGTTACCACCAGTGCTAACGAGCTGCGCCTCCTGCAATCCATTTATTAACCCTTTGGTTGTACGCCATGGGGCGAGATGGGACAGGCGAGGTTGTTCGAAGTTGGTGTCGGTTCGATCCTGCTCTAGATTGGAGACGTCAAGTTTTGTCCATAGCTCGGCTTCTTCTATCTTGTACCGTCGGCGTTCTCTCCCACTCTTTCACTCCCTCACCACCGCTCACTGATCTAACCTCTGCACAGCCCACCGGAGCCGTCAGCCCCCAACTCGGAGCTGCCGCCCGTCGCCGGTGACGCCGCTGCCGCTGCTGCAGGTAAGATGACTGGGAGGCATGCCGACCCGGTCGCCTTTTCAATACTTAGACGGTAGGGGCGTCATCTCCACTCCCAAATAGTGTCACTGGTTTGGCCTCCCCCATGAGTCTCGCCAAATCGGGCTGCTCAAACCATGGACCATGATCCGAGTTGTTTGTCTCAGGGACACACAGCACAGCGAGAAATAGAGTTTAACGCTCCCGTTTTCAGCTCTGTCAGAGCTCGGACCGGCGGTGGTCGCTCTCGGCGCTGAGTTGCATGCATCCACGAGCGTTGAGGCGACCCGATCGTGGTCTGTCATGTCGGTGCAGGGCCAGGTGCTTGACAAGCACAAGCCCGCCATGGGAGAGCTGCTCGAGAACCTCAAGAAGGCGTTCCCCACCGTGCAGCAGCAGGTGTGTTGTGCTGCTGTTTGTGCTGGGCACCGAATCCACTCACGATTTTAATGACCGAACTCTGGCACAGTTCATGCTGGTGCCGACAGCCCCCGCTCCACAGCCGAAGGAGGCTTGCGATGTCTGCTCCAAGGCCTTGACTGGGGATGATGCCCGTGTCTTCTGCTTGCAGTGTGGCGCGGCACAGGTCACAATGTGCGAGGCGTGCTTCGAGGTATCGCCATCCTCCCCCACGCCCTCCTCGTGTTCTCCCTGATCCCCTCCCTTTTTCGTCCCCCCTGGATGGCTTCCTCCTACTCTCTTTGTTTCTCCCTCTCTTCGAATCCTCTTTTCTCCCCTCTTCCTCTCCCTCTCCCTCCCCTCCCCTCCCTCCCCCCCCCTCCCTCCCACACGCCCCTCTCGTCGTCTCGTCTTCTGCCAATCCTCCGCCCCTCCCTCCGATACTGAGTGTATTTGCGCAGGAGGCCGACAAGCACCCCCACAAGGGCCACGTGGTCATGCGCATCCCTCCGCAGGCTGTTGTCGAGGAGTGGAACGGCGCGCGTGCTGCTCCTGCGCAAGGAGTCATGAACTGCCAGGGGTGCGCTTGTTGACAACCCTCTAATCGCAAGTTGAACACTGACACCCCCCTCTCTGTTGGCAACTGTGGCGCCTCAGCGATTCATCGACCTCCTCTCTGTTTCGGATTGGCTCGTTGTTGGCTATTCAACATGATGCTTACAGCTGCAGCTGCTGTAGTCGAGGCTTGGACCTCAGGCCGGAGGAGGACCTCTCTCACACTCACACATGCTCTCACACGCGCACACACCCATTCTCGCTCACTCACACAACTCTCTGGCTCTCTCTCACACGCACACCGTCATTCCCCACTCTCTCCCTCACTCTCTCTGACCTTTCCTTTGCAGCTGTCGTATTCGAGGCATCGACCTGCGGGCGGAGGAGCACTTTGTGTGCTCAACGTGTTTCAGGTTCGGCCTTCCATTGCTGTGCGCCCCGTGCTACGCCAAGCACCACGCTCAAGGCGCGGGTGATGCCATCCATCCCCAGGTGGGTGCTTGAATACTAGCTAATACTGCCACCCCCCCCCCTCTCTCGCCCTGGAATCTGTGGCTGGCACGGCGGTTCCTGGAGGTTTGGCTCTCTTCTCCCCATCTCACTCACACACGCGCACACACAACCTGCGGTTCAGGACAGCTGACCCTTGTCGGCAGACTCACATGTTCATTCAAAAACCGGGAATGGCTCGGTGAACTCGGTCTTGCGGTTCTTTTCCTGGTGGTCCGCAGGGCCAGATGGGTGAAAACATTCCCAGAGAATCTAATACACTCAAGCAGCTCCATGAGGCCGCCACCCGAGTCCGTCATGGTCTTATGAAACTCCAGATTATTGAGAGCAATTTCTAATCAATTTTTGGAGGCTCATACCCGACATCAGAACAAATCAAATCAAATTTATTCGACACCAGCACACCGGTCCATAAACCCAAACCCAGTGTCGCCTGGTGCAAGCACCGACACGAGAAAACAAGCCACCCCAACCCCGTGGGTTCATGTCTCTGTCTCTGCACTGAGTTGAACAGTGAGTTCGTCAGGTCTTACGAAACTCCAGATTATTGAGAGCAATTTCTAATCAATTTTTGGAGGCTCATACACGACATCAGAACATGATAAGTGAGTGATAAATCATAAAAAAAGATACGAAACTATTGGGAGTCTCGATTCGATTGATAGATGCGCTTTCAGAATTCGTGAGATTCACGGCACACCCACCGGCCACACGAAAGGCGGGCCACCATGGTCAAGACCGAGTTTCAGGTCAAGGAACATGTGATAGCCAAGAATGGGGAAGTGCACGAGCGCTGGAAGAAGCTCCACTTCTTCGTTATATTCAACCCCGCGTCCAAATGTTTCCTGTGCTACGATAGTCCGCACGTGAGTGTTGCTTATGTGTGGTGGTCCGTCGGATTGCTGATGCCGTCTGCCAGGACGTGGAACCCCGTTGCCAAATCAATTTGCGTGGTTGCAAGATCGAAGCGGTCACAGAGGATTCATCCGATGATGACTCCGAGGTCGGATCTCAGATTTTCAAGGTCGAAGTCCGCCGTTACCCTGACCTGGACTTCCTGCTTTGTGCAAAATCTGAAGACGAGCAAAAATGGTGGCTCGATACTCTCGAGAGCTTGTCTTGGCCTTCTAAAAAGCCACCTTTGGGCAAGGATGTGGGGACTTTAGAGCCTAAGGTTCCTCAGGTTCCTCCGATTCCACTCTCTCTCCTTCATGCAAGTCCTGCTCGCATGGGTACGCCGCCGAGAACTGGCCCTTCCCCTCCAAGAACCTCGACATCTCCACCCAGGCTCCCCTCCCCTCAGCAGTCACCTTCTCCGGGGACCTCGCCACGCAGCTTTCATTCCCCGCAACAAGCACAGACAACCTATCCTTGGGCAAACTTTAGAACACCCCCTCGCTGTGCTGTGCCACAAGGGGTGCTACCGTTCAGTCCATTTGGGAGAAAGAGCGAGTGGGAATCGCCTGATCGCTGTCTGTCGAATCAGAGCACTCCGGGACTCCACAATCTGGAACCTGAACTCGGAAACAGGGACAGAGGTTGTGGCAATCCCAGTGGCACCGAACGGCCAGGCCGAAAAAACTCGCCATATCGAGGCCCGTCTACTCTTCGGCAAGTCAATGTAGCCGCCCCAAAATCCCGAGACGCCTCGTCCTCCCCAACGCGACCCCTTTCAAACAGGCGCCCAACTCCTACCACCTCTCCTCGAGAGTCAGTCGACACCAGCCTCTTGACTCCTCGACAAATTTATCCAAGTCCCCGCTCGTCGTCGAGCATTTCCTCACCAAGACGCCATGGCACAGCACAGCCATCCCCAAGAACCCACTCCGCTTCCCCGCTGCGGACAACCCGCCATCCCTCTCCCCGTCAACCCTATCCCTCGCCCCGTCCTGGAACCAAAAGCACGCCACATCGCCGCCGCCACAGCTTCAGCTCGCCAACTCGGGTTTCTCCTGGTCCGCGCATCCCACAAGAGGCGCCCAATTATGCAACGATGCCCGTGTACTGCGCGCCTGTGGCCCACCGTTCCCCCTCCCGCCGCGAGGCGCCCTCCCCGCCACCACCCCCTGCTAAGAAAAACGCAGCGCCGCCCGTGCAAGCGCGGCCGACCTCCCCGAGCTTTTCTGACCCCTCACCAAAGTCTGCTGCTTCGTCCCCCCGCCCCGGCGCCCCCCCGAACTTCTCTGTCCGACCGCCCGCCATTGTCCCTCCTCTCTTTAGTGCCGACGGGCACGTTTCCCCAGCGACCCCGTCGACCGCCGCGGCAGGCTGGCCCGGTCCTTCGATGTCGCCGCGGTCGCACTCGCCGCTGCCTACACCACGGCCGTCGCCACGGCCACAGCAGCGCTCCAGCACTGCCGGCACCACCAGCGCCAGCGGAAGCAAAAGCGAAAGCGAACGCACACGCGCAAGCAGGTCCCCCGCCAGACACCAGCCGCCGCAAGCCCCAACTCGCGACAGTGCACGAAGCTCGGTCGTTGGCCCTGTTCGCAAAAAGAGCACAGTCAGCAGCGTGCGGCCAAGTGCGACCACGTCGCAGCCTGAGGTTGGGGCGCCGTCGCAACCATGTGTGACCGCGCAGCTTCAACAGCCTTGGCTCTGGCCGCAGCACCACGTGAAACAAGGCGCAGTCCTGCGCAAGCGACGTGAAAGCGGCCACAAGAGTGGTGGTGGCAACGCGAGGTCCAAGGGGTCCTCGCCTCCCCACGTCATGTCGAAGGGATTCAGTCCACTCCCAACGCAAGTGCCTGTTGACAACGGCGCAGCGACGTTCCCGCCTCCACACCCCGCTGCAACCTGCAATGAAGATGACTCTGAGACGGCCACTCTGGCTGCCGTTCCGCCCAGCTTCAGCTCGGTCATCGTGCGACCCAAGTCGAAGCGTGCTGCCAACCCTAGCACTGACAACTGCCGTGGCGGCGGTGGCGGACAGTCTGCTGCCGAGCTGGGACGCGGGGTTGTGCAAACTTCTGCGTCCCTGGTCGGGTCGGCGTCGTGCGGCCTCACGCACAGCTCCCCTCCGCCAACCGCCGGCCTCGCCTCCCCTCAGTACACCTTCGCGTCCAAGCCGCAGCACCCCAACAGCGGCACTGTGCAGTTCCAACACAGCCTCAACACTGCACACCAACAGTTCCTCCAACAGTTCAACAACACCGCTGCCCAGTTCCAGCAGCACAACCCTCCTCAGTTCCAGCAACAGCTCAGCGGGAGTGCCCAGTTCCAACCGCAGGGCGGCAGCACCACTAGTGGAAAGACACCCACGACCACGCAGCAGCAGGCTCACGCCGCCTACAGGGGCGAGCCGCAGGGTCCTCAGTCGAGGGGCTTGTACGGTGCAGGGGCCACCGGTCCCAGCAACCACGCGGCGGGCAGGGGCCCTGGGTCCCATTT
>QUTJ01031413.1:0-11561 GCA_003573635.1 Goniomonas avonlea | reverse complement strand
GTGATGTTGAGGTCGCCCACTAGTAGGGTGACGTCGTTAGGTTTGGCTTGCGCTCGGACCTGACGCCGCACAGATCGCAAGATTTTCAAAGCTTCCTCACGGTTTGTYGTCTCGTAAGGTGCCGCTACTCCATAGAGGGCCACTACATGAGCCACVCGATGCAGTGATCCCTGTAGAGCAAAAAAATACAAACTTTAAGGCTCAAGTCTGAATGCAACGAGGGTGGTACCGCGGTCGCTGTCTCCTCCCCCCATGGGACGCCCATCGGGTCCAACGTGCGGTCCTCAGTCGCTTGCGTGTCGCTGCCAGTGCCAGACGTCGGCTGGTCGTGGCTGAGGCGGCGTGGGGTGGGGTGTGCGTCGAGACACCTGCCGCACCATCTTGCCAGTGTGGCACCCTCTGTGCCAGTGCAGGCACACCGTGCTGGTTGCAGGTGCTCGCTGGCTGGATGAACAAACGTAAATTGAGAGCGTGACATGGGTGTGGCGTGCTCCAAACTGCAGGCGGCTGGCAACTGTCACACACCGCCACGCTTGGTGACCATCCACTGGCAGGCTCGTCGGACATAGGTTCCTGGATGTCTGCTACGGTCCAAGAGGCCCAAAAAGGGTGTCAGACTCTCTGCAAAGTATTGGGAAGTACTTCGGAAGAATTAGTGATATCACTATATCACTAATTCTTCCCAATTAGTGATATATCATATAATGTTACATCACGTCATACCGTGTCATATCACATTGTAGTACGAACTTTAAACATTCCAAAAAAAACAGTTCCCTGTCGCGGCAGGGGAGGCTGGCGCTTGAGACTTGGTTCATCGCGGCTGCTGGTGTCATCCTTTCAAGTTTTCAAGTTTCAAGTTTCGGAAAACTTGCAGGATTGCAAGCTCTGCCGCTGTCTGGGAGCGCCACTGCACGAAGACAAAAATGTGACGCTCCGATGTGCCTCGACACGCCGAACCTGTTTTTCTGAAGCACACGCTCTTACAGCATGAATAAAAAAACATTTTTATTTGCTTTGCAACCCTCCACATGCCCACCCGAGCACCCAGACGTCCGCGCATGACAAGGTTTATGTTCGAATGTGATGCCGTCCTGGTGAACACACAAAGCCCACGCAAGCGCGCCCCGGTTGCGTGGTGGGTATGAAAGAATCACACTTACGCTCCTCCCCCATCGTCCCTTCCGCCTCGTGGCGCTGGCGCCCTTGTGCCCTCCTTGCGCCACCTCCTCCTAGCCTCCTGTCTTGCCCCCCTCCCCTCCTCTCCTCTTCTCGCATTCACGGAGGCAACTTGGGCTTCCTCCTTTGGTTGTCAGTGGCAGTCTTCGGACTTTACTAATAAGTTAAGTAAATTCGTTAAATAAATTAAGTAGAGAGAGAGAGCGGCCAACAACACCTCTGGGGGATTGGTCCAGGTGCAAACACCATGAAAAGACCAGAAGAAAAGACTGCGGGCTTACTAGGCCCGGGGGCGGGGCCGGGATTCGAACCCACATCCAGCTGCAGGAGTAAATTTTACTAATTTACTCAAAAAAATTACTAATTTACTTAATTAATTTTATTTTACTTAATTTATTTAACTAATTTAAGTTACTAATTTACTTAATTTATTACTAATTTATTTAATTCTTTAATTCAGAGAAAGTGAGCCACGGCAGCGCTGCCCACCCAACGACCAACGCCACCTGGGCAACGTACCCTCCTAGCCCTAAGACTCGGACCCACCCCCTAGTGGGGGCAGGGTTACTACATACCAAAAAACCCATGGGTATTAATACTGTATATACAGTATTTTTAAATTTTGGTATTAATACAAATAAATACGACCCTTGGACAATACCCTGACCCGAAAAAAGAAAAGAAAAGAAAAAGGGTGTTCCAGTCCGGGTTCAAACCCATGCGATCTGGATGGCGGTTCGGTGCCTCCACCTCTATCCAAAATCGCGACTTTTAAAAAAAAATGGCCGTCAACTGGTCTAACTTGTATGGCGGAACCCCAGAACTGGCACAAGCCAGACCATGGATCTGACCTCTGCACAACCGTGTCCTGTATTTAAAACCTTGCTGCTGGGTATGAATACAATAAATACGGTATTTTTAATTTTTGGTATTAATATGTATTTGGTATGTAGAAACCCTGAGTGGGGGTGTCCCTCGCAAGTCAAGGGTGTCACATGACTCATATCACAGAGAACCATGATTCAAAATCCAGACCAAGCGCGCCAACTTCCAAGTCAGCGCCTTGTGGTTCACACCCCCGCGATCCAGAGCCTCCATTCAGTCATTGACGCCAGGTGAGCACTCCGGTCCGCATAGGAACATGTTAAAAACACAGTGTCACCCATGTCGAGTTCTTCAGTTTGTTCTGTTGGTGCTACACAGTGCACATTCGAGATCACAGGATCCGCGCACAGAGTGTCTTGTAATGTGTTCTGGCATCGGGAATCAGTACACTGGCATGCCAGTGAACTACAATAAATATGATGTTGCCATCGAAGTCGAGCTTGCTGAAGCATGTCCACCTCAGTTGAGCTGACAGTTGCTTTTCCAGTGTGTTTCTGCATCCAGTGTGTTCCAGTGTGCCAGATTTCGCACATTGGTGCGCACATGAGCGTGATAGTTTCGGGCCATTGTTGAAGCACGTTTCAATGTTTGAAATTCTATGGTTTGCATGGTTTGGTTTCCATGTTTCATGCCTTGGGGTCACCGGGTTGCAGTTTGCATGTTTCATGCCTTGGGGTTCATCAATGTGCAAGTACTTGTGACCATTGCATTGTCGAGCTCAAAGGACACATTCAACCACAGGGCACGCAACAATACCAAGGAATGAACCACAGGCTGTTCAATGAACGCGACTCGGCGAACGGCGCCAAACACAAACAAACGTGCAAGTAAAAAAAGATCAGAAACAAACAAACATCTTGGGACACAACAACACGGCATGCAACACACGCCAAGACTCAGGTAACGAGTCAGGTTCAATGAATGAATTAACCCTGGTTCAATGAACGCGGACACGGACGTGGTGAACATGAAAGTGACACATGCCAAATAAACAATTATATTACAAACAAACAACTTGGCACAGTGTCACAACAACACCGCATTCAAACAAACAACCTGGCACAACAACAAGGCATGCAACACTAGATCTAGATCTCCCAGTCTGAGACTCAGGATTAATGAACGAACACGTTCGTCAAGGGTGAATGAGTATCAGACAGTGCACACCGAGTAGTACCACCCCGAGTAGACCGCAGAACTGTGTGCACAACTGCAGCATTGTGCAGTGCAGTCTTGCCTGCGCACTGAATGCGCATGCGCTCGAGAGCTGTCATGGAATCCAGCGCATTTCTCGGGGCTGGCGTGTTTCAAGAGGGTTGTCTCCGGACCATGGTGCTCTCCAGGAATCAACGTGGATTCCATGGAGGCGCCGGATCTCGCGGAGCTAGCACTGAGAGCACACACCGACATGCCCTTGCAAGATTGCACACGACTTGGATTTTGGAAACTCCGATATGACACCCCTTGACTGAGACCTAGTGGAGGCACCCCCATCCGGGTGGTCGAGGGTCACCGTGACCCGGGTCACGGAGGCAAGTTTGGAGGAGGAAGTGACCCGCGGTGGTGGGGATGTTTCCGCGGGTTGTCATCAAGGCCACGTGAATGACAGCACAAACCCGCGCTTCAAGTCGAATACAAGCGCTGTGATTAAAATAATTTACGACCACCTCCCTTGTAACCAACTTTTGGGGACTGACCGCGGTCAAAAGTTGGTTACTTTTTAAAAGTTAGCGAGACCGCGTCACGTGAAATTGCACCGACCGAAACTTGTGTACAAATTTCGTGAACCGACCAAGATTTGGATAAAAGTTTTAATGGTCTGGGGTTTGACCGATTTGTCAAAGTCGATCTCGCTCCGCAAGTCTTAGAGAGAAGCAGTGGGAGAGGTGTGTGTGAGATCGAGAGAGACAGAGAGTCTCTTGAACAAAAATGTACTTGTTTTTGCATGACGGTAAAAAACGAGTTTTGAGACCGCTGCCACTGTCACAATTGTGCCACCGCGAGGAAAATCGACCACTCCCATGTTACGGTGAACGAGACCGACCGTCCCTGGTGTAACACCCTTTATCAGCGACCGTTTCAGTCGCGTAAATTATTTAATCACAGGGCTTGTAAAAGGACTTGCGACAGCACCACTGTTTCACACTGCCCGTAATACCACGCAACGAGCCCGCGCCACGGGCTCTCCCAAAGTCAGACGTGACAGTCACGCGGAACCTTCGCGAGTGTCGGTTTCGCGGTTTGAATCCACGCGTGGACACTCACCAGTCAATCTCGGTCCCAGCAAGAGACGCCAGGCTGGGGCAGTTGTAGATACTCCGTGGGCAACGGACGCTGAGATTTGGGAGCACTCGCGCCCTGTGGAGCAGATTTCACTTCGAGATGGACAGCTACAGAGGTCCGAAATCCGAACCGGCAGATGGCCCAGTCACGGGGCGATCAGTGGTGATTTTGATTTTATAACGGCGCCATTTTTGTCGCTTGTCCACGAGCGAACGTTTCCAGAGGTGTGATTGATAATGCACGGATTTGGTCTAGCTAAGTGACCGAACACCACTTTTTTACTCGTGCCTTTTTGCCTGCTGGTTTCGGAGCTCTATCCGGTTTCGCATTTTTGACTTGGTCAAGGGCGTAGCTTGTGGCTTTGTGCTCAGGAACTTCTCACAGAGGTGCGCTGCGCCACCACCCTATGTCGTCGTCGCCAGAATCAGAGCCCACTGTGCCTACTCTTGCCACGAGCCCCGAGTCTGGATCGGTTGTCTCGACTGGTGAGGTCCAGCCTCCTCTGTCGCTCCCAGAGAAGGCAGCAGCGGCGAGTCTCGCGAGAGAAAGCAAAGCGGTATCCTCGGCCAGTGCTCGGTTGAAAGAGCGCAGTCCCAGAAAACGGTCTGTGGCATGTCTTGCTTGTCGCCAGCTGAAGAAGGCCTGTGTTGGATCCCCTTGTGCTCATTGTGTCTCAAAGGGACAGCCTTACGCTTGCATTCGTCAGCGAGCCCCAGGTGCTTGCATTGCGAATCGAACTGCTCTTCGATTGACATTGTTTGCAGCGAGGAACCAGAGTGTCAGCTCAAGTTTAGCCGTCGGAACAGTCCGTCTCTCTCTTTTGTCCCGCTTTCTTCAGGCAGAGGTGCCCTCGATCGGCTTGCGACTGTTATTGTTCTCAGAAGCTCTTCCCGCCGCTTCACCACTCATCAGGGAATTTGTTGAAGAAATTATGTGTGCTTTTGCCTCTCGCGGATCAAACGAACAGCTTTCCATTCAGTGTCGGGAGGTCATGCTGAAAACGTCTGTGTCGGCCGCCAACTTTGTGGAGCCTTGCACTGTGCAGGCATTTGCACTGCTCTCGCTCTTCTTCCTTCCCGAGAACAAGCCGCAATCCGCCAATTTTGCACGAATTTGTAGTTCTTTGACCCAACAGCTCGGCGGTGCCCTTTCCCTGGGATCGTGCTTTCTCCGGGTCGAGTCTGAACCCGATTTTGCGTTCAACTTCAATGCAACGGGCTCACAGCGTCTGAACGAAGTTCTTTCGGGGCAAACTGTTCTTCCCCCAGATGAGGAGCTCTCATTGATTCTCTGTGTCATTAAGTCGTCGCTCCACTCCCTCGCCCCTGAGCTCCGACCCCTGCTGCTTGGCAACGTGTGCAATTATGGCGCCCGCCTGGACTCTTTAAGCACTCTCACTCCTTGCACCGAGCCAGACGACGTTTCCAGATTGAATCAGTTCATTGCTCTTTGTGAGCATTCGGATGCTGTCCTACTGCGCGAATTCTACCTTCCTGACTCAGCATCGTTGTGGGCAGCCCGAACCAACTTTCAGGCGCTCAAGGCGATGCTGCAGCTGCTGGTCGGAGATGCTCCAGCGGCGGTGGCCACCCTCGGCGAATTTGCCTCAATGCACTTGCCGACCAGTCCAGCTCGGCTGCAACTTCTTGCCGGTCAGATAATCCCGGACCTCTGTTTCATCACGTCCATTGCGCTCACTAACCGGGGACAGGTGACCCCCGCCCCAGTTTTTACGACTGCGTTACCATTCGCACTGTTCCCACACCTCACAACATTTCTATGTTGCTGGGTCGGCGACACCTCACCTTCATTGCAGATGCTACCGTTGGCACACTGTATCGAGGCATTGCGCATCGTTGCGGTGGTGCTTCCAGACGCTGTTGTGGCTTTGGAATGCGCAAACCAAGGGCTTCCTTTGGGTGGGGTTTCGGGCTTTCCAGTCCAGGCCATCTCTCCCAATCTCCAGTACGTGGCATGAATCGTTATTTCTCTCGAAGCTGACAGCTGACTCGATCCACTTGCAGTGGAAGTTTGTTGTGGGATCAAAGCTCGCCATCGCCTTCACCTTCAGTGGCGTGAGTCAACGTTCGAACTTTGCCTCCTTAGGAAACAGGCAACAATGTTGTGTCAGCTCACACCGTTGCAGGGGGGCACTCTGGGAAAACGTCTCCCCCCTTTCCCCAGAATCACAAGGCCGGTGGTCTCCGTTCACTCTCTCTTGGGTTGCGGGCCTGTCGGTTCCACCACCACTGTGAGCGCTTTTTATGCATGACGAACCTTAGAGCTGAAGCATCGACGCTCGTCCCGAAAACCCGACCCTTTTTTGTGCAATCAACCTCGCGTTGCCTGAATCTTGGCCCTTCCCTTGGTCACGACGCCTGGCCCTCTGCTGCCACGAATTCTGACCCTCTGCTTCCAGTCCGGGTGCGCAAAAGGCTCAAGGCGGCCAGCAGCTTGAGCTCGTCTGTCCCACCAAGCCTCACCAGCAGATGTTTCGACAGGTCCGGACCCACATTTTGTGCCCAATCGGAAAATCAGACTGGAACACACACTGTGTGCCCTTCCTCGCGTTACATCTGTGCCCACAGGGCGGCACCACAGGGAAACGTGTGTCGTAACTCAAGTATGATTGCTACATCGGGACAGAACTGTGTTTGTTTCAGACCGATTGGTCGACTCTGCTCCTGACACCCTGGCCAGCTGTCCGGCCCTGTGTCCGCCTACGCCACCTCAAACCCGGTCGATTACGGACAACCATCAGTAGTGTCGTGTCCAGCACAAACTACGGGCAAATCAACCCAGCTCTGGGAGTCCGTCGCTTTGGAGCCTGGTGTGCACTCGATGCTCTCTGCTGTGTGTGGCACCCGACTTGTTGATGTGCGCTGTGATGGGTGACCGGAGGGTGAGCGTAGGTTGCGAGTGCTGCGTGCAACTCCTTGCTTCATGACTGCAACTCACTCCCCTGTCCAGGTCTGTCAGGCACCAAGACAGTGCCACACTCTCCGTCGACATGGGCGGCTGGGTGGCCTCCCGCGAACTCTACAGGGTGCGCTTCGTCAAATCACTACAGTGACAGCGGGGGGAGTGTGTGAGCCGCAGATACACAGCCACGATTGCAACTGGAACTTGTCACTGACTCTCTCTCCCTGCCTGCTCTTCTTTCTCTCCGTGCCAGTTTCTTCAGTCTCTCTTCCCTCCCTGCCTCTCTCCCTCTCGTCTCTCTGGACCTCTGGTTTCAACACAGAACTTGTCGCTGACCTCGGCTTCAGGTCCACCGTGCCGCATCAGCCGTCAGACTCTGGAACGGTGTCCCCGGTTGTCTTCCAGCAACATGGGCCGCAGTATTCAGCTTATCAGCACCGCAAGCCCCCTCCGAGCCCGTCCTCGACTACATGCAGCGGGCCACCGTCTCCTGCACCACTTTGGACTATCGTGCGTGAAATTGTGTTGCAAGCACCGAGAGGGTTCCTCTGAGTACGAGACGTCTCAGTGTAGGAGATCGCTTAGTCGGTCACCCCTTCGGCCTATCGGGCCCAACAACTTGCAGTCACTGACGTCCGCTTGCAGCCATCCGGGCACCTGCTGCAGCAGCCGCTGCCACAGCAACAACTTGGGCAAGGGCAGCTGCCCGGACATCCACAGACCAAGCCACCAGCGCCTCGGATCCAGCAGATCGTGCCTGTAACGGTCCCGAATATCGACGTGAACATGATGTCGACCAGGTGGGTTTTGTCTTTCGAAGTGAGGGGGTGGCAGTTACAGGGCTGAGGATGGTTTACGGAGAGACGAGAGCGAGAGCGCATTTCTTGTGCAAGATGCATTGTACCCCTTGCCCCGCCCCCCCCCCGCCCCCCCTCTGTGTGGCTGTCTCTGGCTCCGTGTCGCCATCGCTGCCCCACTTCATCCAATAGACGTGAAGAGCACCCTGTGTCCAAATCATTGATCCGTTTGCACAGTCCGCGGAGTGCACGTTCTGCCGGAACTCCGCCCGTGTCACGTCGGCCGCCACCGCACACGTTGTCACCAACGAGCAGTGGCTTGCACCAGGACCTTGCGTCCTTGACGTGCAACATGATCGAGCCCAAGAACGAAGAAATGCTCAGGTATGCCCCATCTTGTAGGCTAAGAGCTATTTGTCAAACCATCAACCAAGTGGCAGGCAGCCACGCGCCTCGCCCCCTGTAACCAACCAGGCAGCTCTCTAATCAAACACGCAGCGACTGCGACCCGTCCCCTCTGGAGGCTGGACAGGCGACGCTCATCAAGCAGGACCCTCGGTCTCCTGACTCGACCGAGCGAGATGCCCCGTTTTTCATGTCGGAGTGGGAATCAACACCGGGTGGCAGCAATGCGTGTAACTGGGGGAGCGACGAGTTTCTCTTCGAGATTCTGTCCTAGGGCGCGGATTTGCGGGCGCTCTAACCGGTTTGCACCTTTGGAGTTGAGCGGGCAAGTCATTTGGGACACGCCGGGCAACCGGCAGTCCCTTGGAATCTTTGAGGACTCCTCGCAGTGGAGACCCGTGTCTTTTATCTATTTTATTTCTATTTCTTCTCGGCGCCCCACGTGGCCTATCTTATCGCTAGCGACCATGAAGCCCGGGCAACTAACCTCCTCTCCTCCTCGCGACTCTTGCCAGACTCTGTAGGAGGGTCTGCAAACAGCCGCTCACTACTTCCAACGTCGTTGATTGTACTCTGAAGCAACCTGGGACGTCTCATGTGCTCTGAAATCTGAGGTTCATTCTCGGGCCGATCCCAACCGCTCTTATCGAGGCTTTTGGCCCGAAATCTGGTCCCAGCTCCCGGCGGCGGCGAGAACTCTCTGGCGGCGTTTGGATGTCCTGCGCACACTGACGCTCGAGGGCGTGCTGCTCTGGGATGCAACCAAAGCCTTCGTCCGCCTTTCTCCATCTTTATACATACCCTCTCCCTGTAGCATGTATAGCCATTTATTGTGAGTTTCTCTGCTGCCGTTACCAAGGGAACGCGTCTGAAGTCTTGAACGGTCTCTATGTTGAGAGCTTGAGTAAATGCCCTCATTTAATTTGACAACGGATAGGAATCTCAGTTGGTGCCAACGAGCTTTGGTTACACTGTGACAGTGGGCCTTCCCTCTGAATCACTGGGTCTGTTGCTTCAGCGCTCTGGAAAAGGACAGTCAACTTCAACTTGAGCTTGAAACTTGACACAATTTATTACGGTCCCTGGTGACGCAATCGGCCTAATGAGTACATGACGCTTGCTACAGGGGGATACAGAGAGAGAGAGAGAGAGGAGAGAGAGAGAGAGAGAGGAGTCATCGAACTCAGAAAGACTCCCGAAAGACTAACAAGTAAAAGCTGGATTGCTACTCGACGTGTACAATTGTCCCCACAATTTCGCTCCAGATTGGATTGATCAAACGGTCGCCCAGCCCAACCAAGTGACACAGTCGCAAGATGGCACGAGAGTACAGGAGAGGGATGATTGACGATTTGCACTCAACAGCGGATCCGTATTCATCGTACGGTTTCACAGTCACTGCCATTCTTTCCGATGATGTGACTGACAAGGACCTCTTCGCGAAGCCTCCTCCGGAGGAAGCCAGCTTGCCTGATAAGTCTTCCGTCTGTGGGTCTCAGGACCTCTCGCCTTCGCCAATCAAGGATCAGACCTTGTCATTTCTACAGACACCGGCAGGGCCCGTGTCATTTCTAGAGACCCCTTCGAATCCTGTCCGCCAGGTGAAGGACTTGTCAGCATCCTTGATTCGGGAAGTGTCCATTGGCACTCAGGAAGCCGAGACCCCTCAGCAACGCAGCAGGCAGGACGTCGGAACTCAGTTTGTACACGGACTATCACGGTATTCAGCCGAAGAAGAAAGTGTCTCAGGTCAAGGACGTGTCCCGGAGTCGCCGTTTGTTCCCACCCGCCCCTACACACAGGCGTCGCCCCACATTCCGCCGGACGAAGAAGTTTACGCTCGGGCTCTTGAAGCTGGGCGTCTAATTGTTCGTGAGACTCCCCGCGAACAGTTTGAAGCGGAGCTTGAAGAACGGTTCCGGTTGCCTCACCCATCTGTCGCCCCGCTGACAGTTCCGCAACGCGCGCCACTTGCCGCTCCCGAAACCGCAGCTACGCTCGCTGCGCTGAGTACCATCGCACATTGTGCGAATGACATAGAAACTGCACAACAATTGCTGGACAGGGCTGTATCCACGGCTGGCGCAGGGCCACTGGACCACGCTCCACGACCATCATCATGGTTCGATCAGACGCTCAATCGGTGCGTGTTTGTGTCACATTGCGCGTCGACGTCACATTGTGTGCTGCCACAGTTTGTGTCGGCCTCGGTGTGTGCGTGGCGTATTGCCTGGCATTGCGTCTCAGATTGCATGCTGCGCCCATGTCGGTTGTCATATCTGGATGGCACGTTGACCACGGCGAACTCACCCTTTGATCTCGCAGGTCGAGCGCGTACTACCACCACTACCGGCCCACGGATATGCCTTCAGAGGTCTTGGCGAATACCTTCACGGACTGGAACCACCACAAGTTCAATTACATTGCAGCATACGAAACAGTGCGACCAGCTGACAGGTCCATGATCACAAATTACGACCAGTACTGGCGTTAGCGCTTGTACAACTTTCTCACCCAATTCATGGGGTGTCTGGTCGTTGCACTGTGTGTACTTTGGTTGAGGTGCTCTCTTGCCTCTCGAGTCCATGGAGGCGGCTTGCGTGCTGCACGATCACATGGATCACGCTGTGTGCCAAGAGAAGCCTCAGAGGGCATGGTCGACTCTGGTCTGTCAAGAAGAAGATAATACAACATCGTCGTTACAGTCTGCCAAAAAGATAAAATATCGACTGCAGTGCCAGGAGAAGCAAGCAGAACGTCCTGTTGAAAAGCAGTCAGGCAGCCTGTACGGCAGGCTGCCAGTACCCCAGTCAAAGCGTCAGGCAGGCGGCCAGCACGGCCCAGGCCAAGAAGCGGGCAGCTACTGCCATACAGTCTGCCAGTAGGTCCAAGGCAGCGCCTCTGAAACAGTGCGCATTGCGTAGAGGCAGAGCTCGTCGTTGTACGGCAGCGTGCACACCTGCACCCCCACCGGCAAGCCCTCCACGCTGTCCTCCCTTATCGGTCGTTAGATACGGGGAAACCTGCCGCTGCAAGGAAACAAACGGGCGCAAGGCAAACATGTGGGGGGGCGGGGGGGCTCACTGGGCA
>QUTJ01031412.1:0-11560 GCA_003573635.1 Goniomonas avonlea | reverse complement strand
GTGGTGATGTTGAGCTCAGGTGGTGGTGTTATTGACGCAGAACCGCAGAAGCGTAGAACTGGGCCAAAACGATGTGCGAATTCTTGAGGAGAATCTTACTGCAAGCAGAACGGTGCAAGAGTCACTCTCTCGTGACAACGAGGAGGTGAGCTGTGCAATGGCCTTGACCTGTGACTTGGCAGGAGACCCTCTCACGACCAGGGCGAAGGATGCAACGACATTGACTTGCTTTTGCAGCTTGCGTAACTGACACAACAGATCTCAAACCTCACAGCGGCGCTCTCTCTGTCGAAATCAGTCTCAGAAGACCACGCGGCTGAGTTCGCATTCCAGTCTCAACAACTTGCCCAGGTATATTATTTTCCTGTGAGTTGTAAGACTTTTTGTTGTCTCAGCGACTGCATGATGTACAAGCACTCTGCGAACCAAAACAATCGTTGACATTAGTAGGCGCAGCAGGCTGCGAAGGAGCAGGCGAGAGCAAGTTGTGCTGAAATTGCCAAGCTGCGCCGGGGTGTGGAGGACCTAGAGCTGCAGCTGGAGCGAAGCGCGAGAGAGACCACTGCTGCCGAGGGTGCGGCCCAGAGTTTGAGATCAAAGGTGCTTGATGCTTGATGCTTGATGCTTCTACCTCTCTTTTTTCGACGAATTTAGGAAGGACATCACAAGGAGGAGACTAGACACCATGGAGACTGTTGCCCTGAGATTTGGATAACAGAGCGTAGGCCCTTCACATGGCGAGTAGCTACAATCTCGACTCGCTGAATATATTGATTCGAACTCAAGTAGTGGTGAACATTTTGATGTCCATCACATCCCGTTTTCTTTTTTGTAATGTTGAAATGGTAGAGCATGTTTCTGGCGACAGTTTAATTGGCGTCGCAGGTGTTGGAACTCCGTGAGGCTGAAAGTGCGCGCGACCTTGCCCTTGCTGAGGCCACCGTACGTTGTTCCTTTCGCGAGCTGGTCACACACCAGTTTGTTATGTCATGCCGCACAGCCCAGCTGTTTGTTTGGTGTGCTGTTTGCTTCCTGCCTCAGAGTCGTCTAGTTGCTGCAACTGTTATTGAAATTCCCAACAATGCACTTTCCATCTCATTGTGCACCTTCTCATCTCATTGTGCACTTTCTCATCTCATTGTGCACCTTCTATTCCATTGTGCACTTATTCGTTGTGCACCCTCGCAGAGAGTGGCCTCACTGTGCACCTACTCCGCTCTCAAGTTGGAAACCGACCAAGACACCATCAGCGCTCTACAGGAGCAACTGAAGGAGGCAGCGGCAGGACGAGCGGCTGTCGCATCAGAGCGTGATGCCGCGATGTCCCAGGTGGCCGAGATTACTGCCCAGTTGCATTTACTCAGGTCAGTCTAATTCTTCCAGTGCTCTTGCACTATCGCGCAGAGTGGTGGGCTTCGATGTAGATTCGTACGGCGATGATGAGTGCCAGCTCGGCGAGATTTCTCGCGATGCAAATGTAATGACACAACGGCGGACGCTGTTACGCTCATGTCTGCGGCCTCCCAACCGAGGACAATTCGTGACAGCGCTCAGACCTGGTCTCAGTGATGAGATCGCTCATAGTGCCTGGAACCCCTTAGTGCAGCCCAACTGGTCCGACACAAGAGTCTGCAGGACAAGGCTTCAGCACACTCTCCCATGCCATTGATACGCTGGCAAGGGCCCCTCTGGTATACACGGCCTCACAACATCTGTGCTCCAGGACGGCAATGTCTTGGGACAGGACGAGATTGTCATAGTGTTTAAGTGTGGGCACATCAGAGTAGCATCTTGATCGCTGTCACATTCAGGACCCCCCCAGCTGCGGTGAGACTGGAGGCCACGCACACTGAAGTGCAAACGGAGGCTGTCTCGACAATCGAACAATGGCATAAAGTGTTTGAAGTGCCTCGCATGGCACATTGTTGCGCTGAAACTGCAAGGTATGCAGAGATATGTGAGAGCTCAACTGTGTCACGTCCCCGGGACATATTTTTTGGCATCTCTCGGTCTATTTCCTTCTCAGATCCTAATCAACGTGTCGCACACCACACACACACACACACTTATATACTCTGTGTCAGGACTCTGTGGAAGTACATGGAGACACAAGCAGTCACAGTGGACAAGGACTGGCGAGACAAGTTGGCTGCCGCTGAGAAAAAACTTGGGTTTATGTCTGAGGTACTTTTGTCACGCCTGCGTACTGTCCGAGGTGCTGAAGGTCGGCTCAGGCGCACGCGGCTCTTGAGGCGACTGTTGGGCGGATTGAGTTTGACCGCGACGACCTTCGGGAGACACAGCGGGAAGACGCTGCCTCTGTGCGTGGATGCTCTGCTTCTTTCACTGTTGCACCTCGCTCCTGCTTCGTTCTGGTTCACGGTTGTGTCCGTGTTCTGGTTCTGTTGGGTCGTGGTGTCCTTCTTTGTTCATCTTGCTGTCGCGTTGGCTCTTCTCCTTGCTGCTGTTGCTGTCGTTGGTGGACCTTGCATCTGCTCCCTGGCGTTGTGGTTGCTCATTTTGTGTTGGAGCTCAATCGGTTCAGACTATCTCTGCCCGCTTGTGCGCCGAGTCGCTCGAAGTTGGTTGCTTGAAGCAAGCGCGTACCATGAGCGCGCTCACATTCACTCACGGTCGCTGACTGTGAGCCTGCAGCTTCGCAACACGGTGAACGCGTTGCAAGTCGAGTGCGAACAACTTCGACTTGAGAGGAATCAACTCAAGAAAGACCTCGTTCGTGCTGTGTCTGAGGTAATTGCCTAGTCGTGACGGTCCGGTTCGTCGCACCTCCGCCACGCTCCCTTGCTTCCCCGACGCTCACATACTTGCACATACGCAGGACCAGACTTGAAACAATGACGCCTCTTACTCAATAGAGTCTAAGTTACGTATCGCAGAGCGGGTTGGAAACAGCAGCGCTCAATGATGCGGCAACCAAACTTCACCAGCACGAGTCTCGTATCCGAGAGCTCAAAGGCTGTTTTGTGCGTGCAGAGCAGGAGCGTGACCATGCGATTCAACTCTTCAAAGCACTGGATAATCCTGGACGAGTGTCGGACGGTGCTGAGGTACACCAGCGTTGGGTCATCTCGTGGCCTCCCTCATCTTTCCTAGCCTGCGCCTGCCGATACCACAGCTATCACTAGCATTTGACTTTTGACATGTTGGGAACGGAGTTGTGCGCGAAAGCTTCTGTCTCCCTCCATCTCTCTCCATCTCTCTCTCTCTCTCTCTCTCTCTCTCTCTCTCTCTCGCTCTCTCTCTCTTGCTCTCGCTCTCGCTCTCCCTCCCCCCTCCCTCGTCTGCTCTATCCCTTTCTCTCCCTCCCTTCTCTGATTATCGTCTGATTGAGGGCAGTGAATCGCGCGCGTGTGCGTTCAGCAGGGTCGCTTGCTGATGTTTACTTCTCGGACAATCGCTCGCTTGGCCAGGCTCTTCTCTCCAAGTGCTTGATGGCGTGTGAGGCTGTGCTCTCTCACACAAAATACAGCTCCATCGTCTCCTACGCGACCTGACAGCGGCGCACGAGGCTTTGGGCATTGCACAACACTCGTTGGGGGCTGAGAGACGGATGCGGGAGGAGGCTGAGGAAGCTCTGGAGAAGATGCAGCAGGCCCTGGGGCACAGCGAAGAGCGAGCTGAGCGAGAGAGGAGGGAGTGGGCGGCAGAGAAGGCGTCGCTGTCCCGTGACGCCGGGCCTTTTGGTGCGAACGGACCCCCGCACCAGTAGACTCTCTCCTTTTTTCTGATGGCGTGGCATGAGTCTTGTACGCCCACAGGTTGCTCGAATTTGCAGGAGAAGGAAAGAGTTCGCCGCATTTTCTGGAACAAGAAGCCGTTCTTGTTGCACCAAATTTACACGCACCGATGGCGCAGGCGGCGCAGGAGGAGGGAAAGCGTTCGAAGCAGCACTCGCAGCTGCCAAGGCCGCCGCGGAAGTCACGAAGACTGTCGAGGTAAGTTCTCTGTGAGACTGAGCAGTAATTTCCAATGATCCCGTCGCATGCCTGTCGCCATTGTGTAAGCAGCACAAGAGCAGCGAGGCTCCCCCCATGATCAAAGCCAGGCTGATGGTTGCATTAGGAATCTGCCAAGCTGTGCCGACCTGGGTGACAAGCGCCCTCGGATAACACAGCATGCAGCTGGGCGCGCTGCGCGTGCAGTTGGCGCAGTGCACCGCGGGTTCTCCCTCAAAGCACCGCCTCAGCTTTCTTGAGACGGAGGCTCAACGCTGCAAAGAAGAACAAGAGGCCGCTCAAGTGTGGGGCAGAGCGCAGGCACAGAGAGCAGAGCTGGCTGAGGCTGAGGTACTGTCTAGTGTCGCATCTCGTGCACAAGAGTGTGCGCAAGAGTGTAGGACATCGTGCACAAGAGTGTAGTGCACAAGAGTGTAGGACCTCGTGCACAAGAGTGTAGGACCTCGTGCACAAGAGTGTAGGATCGTGTAGGACCTCGTGCACAAGAGTGTGGGACCTCGTGCACAAGAGTGTAGGTCCTCGTGTACAAGAGTGTAGTATCATGCACAAGAGTGTACATACCAGGGTCGCAAAGTGCAGTACGCGCCAACAATAATGAGACGTGTCTTTCAGCAGCTTGGTTAGGCTCGTGCATGATCGCCTGATCGTATCTCGGCCTGCCTCAAGGCCACACGTGGTCACGCCGTTGTTGCCAAGATACGCAACATCCAACAGGCTGATGAAAACTCGGCAGAGTGTTCCGAGAGATAGATGACACCGTCGTGTGCACATTGTGATGGAGAGCGCGAGATGAACAATCTGATTGAGAGATCGAGACTTCTTGATTGTTTCTTGTTTTTTCTTCCTCGTGATGCCGGGGCTTGATCCGCACATCTTCCCTTCGTGATCTCGGCGTGGAGTCTCTCTCTCTCTCTCTCTCTCTCGCTTCTCTCTCTCTGTGTGTGTGGGTGTGGGTGTGGGTGTGGGTGTGGGTGTGGGTGTGGGTGGGTGTGGCGGGCGGGCGGGTGACCTAGTTGCTGACTTGTGTCGCAGTTGGCTCGAGGCGCGCAGTCAGCACGAGAGCGTGAGGAGAAACTTGAAGCTCAGCTCCAAGATCTCGAGGAGCGATTGCATGAAATGGTGAGCCCGAGAACTTGCCCTCGGGTTGTAGTCGAACAGATGCTGTGCAATGCGCTTCGTAGCGCAGAATTCTGCTAAACTAGACACTTGCCCACCCACCGGCATTCATACGCTTTCAGCGTCTGTTAACAGTGTATGGATCGCACGTGGTGTGACCACAGCTCACGCATACACACACGCACACGCACGCACGCACGCACGCACACATTGTCACTTAACACTCGTTCAGTTCGGGTAAGGTGGGACCATACTAATTCAAGTAGGGCTGCTTCTAGTGATAGATMAAGTVAGTRATTGTAATAYGGGGAGTCATTATTACGCTGATAGTAACATTACTCGTACGCGAGGACGTCCGAGGTAATGGTGTTACTATCGTTGGCGGTTTACGATAATGACGTATGACCCTTATTGTAATGACTTACTTATCTTTCACCAAGCTAGCGCCGAACCCCCCTCGGGGTCGGTGCTGTTGGGACGCCAAGAGACTTCGTCGGTAAGTCAAGGTGAGGGAGGGCGGGACACAAAAATCCAAGAAGGCCCAACAGGCAAAGACCCCGAAGTTCCCAGCATGAGCGACATGAAACGAAAGACAACTTTCGCCCGTGTCGCTCATGCTTATTCGAACTCCGGAAATAGACTCACACCAGTTCACGGCTAACTGGTACTTCCAGAAGGGGCAAGAACGATAGATGGGCAAAACCAGAGCCGAAGCTCGCAYTCTCGCAGTACGAGACCGCGGTTCKGGTGTCAGTCTAAGACTCGCGAACGGGCCAAAGACCTGACTCGAGTCAGAGACAATATAAAGCAACGCACGCGTCGCTTCGTAACACACACACACGCGCGCGCGCACCCATGCGCACCCGCACGCACACGCACACGCACACTTTGTCATTTTCTTTGGCAGGCTGCTTCTTCCTTGGGCGAGTCGCGCCATTCACGAGACAGCTTCAACAAATGAGAGCTGCGCCTTGCCGTCATGTTTTCGTGTGCGAGGACACGTGCGATGTTCGATGGATAGAGCCTGAGAAATTCTGTTTTGAGCTGTTCAAGCTGCTCTCTCTCTCTCTCTGTGTGTGTGTCTGTCTCTGTCGCTGTCTCTGTCTCTGCCCGTCTGTCCCCCTCCCCCCCTCTCTCTTGCTCTCGCTCGCTCTCTCTCTCTCTCTCTCTCTCTCTCTCTCTCTCTCTCTCTCTCTTCCCCCCCCCCCCTCTCTGTCTCTCTGTCTCTCTGTCTGCTCTCTCTCTCCCTCCCTCCCTCTCGTTTGCGTGGTACGCCGTGCTGTACTGGCCCCGTGATGACCTTCTTGGAGACGGATGATTCTCCAAGACCATAACATACTCAAATAATGTATTCAGATAACGTTCAGGCTTAGCCCCCCAAGAAGGATGATGTCAAGAACTATCTTGGCAGTTGGTTAGCTTGTGCTGCAGTGTGGTCCTGTGAGTGGAGCAACGAGTAACGGCATGCAATGCGAGCGAGCATTGAGGCCTTGGACTTGCAAGACTGTGTCGTTTCATTTGCGAAGTTCATGAAATCCTGAATACAATAAATCTCCTTTCAAAGGGGTTTTCACATTGTGCGCCCGCCCTCAGATTGAAAGACTGAGGAAGGCATAATTAACACGGGTCCCAGTTGGGGTGACTGTGGTGCACCTCCACTGGACAACATCACCGCCTCTTGGTTCCAGGGCAAAGTGCGATGGCGCTCCACGCAGGCTGCCTACGAGGGCAACGGATCAGCACTGCCCCATATCTAACTGCCTGTTGGCGGTGCCGCGTGCGTAGTGGAGCAGGAGCGGCCGCCGTGACGCCGAGGGCGACGGCGAGGCAGCGGAGTCCCAGTAGGGCGCAGGCGGCGCAGGCGACGACGACACTGACACTGCGCGTGACGGAGAGTCTGCAAGGAGCCGCTGCTGCGGTCCTGGTGACGGTCGTACGTGGCCCAAGTGACCCCGTCCGTGCTCACAACTACCTCGCCAGCCAAGGGGAGAACGGGGAGGAGACGGAGGGACGGTGTCGGGTGCTGGTGGGAGGTTGAAAGTGCTATGCTGCTGCTTGAGTGGAAGGTTGCGTGGTGGGGGAGGAACCAGGGTGGCAATCTGCAGTGCCCTGGACGGAGGAGGAGGAGGAGGTGGTGGTGGTGGCGGCGGCGATCGTGGAAGCAGAGGGTGTGCTGTCACGGGCCGGGAGGCGGAAGGAGCACCCAACCCTGCTGGACTTAACGAGGGGCTCATGGGGGGTGGGGGGCGTCGGAACGATAGCTTGGGGCTGGGGGAGGGCCTGCAAGTGTGAGGAGCGCAGACGCGGTACAAGGGTGGACCTCACCTGTCGGCAACAACACTGCCGTCGTCGCCAATGTACACAATGTCACAAGACCCCGCTCCGCTTCCACTCTGCAGGTCGTCGTCTCCGATATACACAATGTGGTCGCTGTCTGGAGTTGTGGAGTCGCCACGTCTGTGAGCGTCCAGAGCAACCACACTCTGACGACCACACACAGACGTGAGCGGGCTGTTGGCCCCGCAGTGGAGGCGAGGCGAGGACAACGGCGAGGGCGCCGCAAGGGCAGGCAGCTGCGACCGCGGGCTAACGTAACCACCCGCCGCTACTGTGTCTCGCGACGCCTGTGCAGGGCGAGGCTGAGTCGGGTGATGTTCCGCAGGGGAGCGCAGAGAGCAAGTCGTGGAGCTGTCGGCGGCACTCTCACTCTGTTGTTGCGGAGGTGAGGCAGGAGGCGGCGGAGGAGGAGGCAGAGGCGGCGGAGGAGGAGGCAGGTCCAGCAGCGGCAGGTCCAGAGGAGGCCGCAGGTCCACCGCCTGAGGGAGTGGATATACGTCAAGCACAGTCCACGTGCGCGAGACAACGATCAACATTGATGAGAGCAATCACTCACTCAAAGTAGCTGCACTGGTGGTCGGAATCGCTACAATTGTCGCCCCGTGTAGCGATAACAATTTGCAACCGCCCTGGTGGTTCTAAACCTGGCGCAGCTGCTCTAACAATACAAACAAAGCGACGATTGGCGGTCGCTTGGCACCGAGCACCAGTTCAGGCGTAAGGCGATGAAACACGCACCTTGACTGGGGTGCACGGCGTTGCTCCAACCATGGGAGGGCTGAAATCTTCAACGATAAGCCGCACCTATCACTCAGGGTTAGCAGTCAGCCGTGAGCGACCGAGGCGTGTGGACGCCCAATGAGTCTCGGCGCGCATACTTCGGTAACAAGCCACTATCGTTAAAGATCGACAGCATAAAGAATAACACAGTCAAAACTTTGCCAAGAGGAAAGACGTTCAGCACGTGTACGTACCGATTCTTGGTCTGAACAGACGCTGCTGGACTCGTTCCAAGTTTGGGATGCTGGATCTTTTTCGGGATCATCAGCTTCCCAAATCAGCTCCCTCGGAGTCACCTGTGGCCACTGCCCTTTGGAAGGCTCACTTGCTGGTGACTTTTCATGTTCTTCAAGCTTCGGGTTTCCTGTTGCCCTGGCTGGAGCACTCAATTCTATCAGTCCCCGCTTCGCACGTTCACCCCACGGTCTGGCGTTACGCCGTGGTGCACTGCGCACCACTGCAATAACAAGAAAGAAGCAGACTATTAAAAGCACCAAGTCGACACACAAGGCCAGCAGGACCCCAGCCACAACCCCGAAGTACATCGTCGAGTCTTCATCAAGAAACGCACATCCCACATTTGATTGAGCTGCCTTCCCCGCACACGACAGTCCGCCATCCACATTGTACATTTCTCGCGTACAAAGTACGCATGATGCCGCTGCAGCATTCCACCCGAACACGGCTAGCAGGGCACCTCCAACAACAATTACTCCTGCAAAAAGCACCAGAATCGCGACACCGTGTGGCCACAACACTCTCGCTGCTCCTTTTAAAGCAACGTGGCAACTGAGGATTCCAAGGAAGAAAACAATCAGACCAATTGCAATTCCCAACTGACCAGGTTTCTGCAGACTGTCTGGGTAGGCGGGGAGATTGGCTCGGCGCCGGATACCAGTGTTGACCACAAATGCCGCAGGAACAATTGTGCCCATCCCAAAAGAAAGAACTGCTACTG
Organism: Goniomonas avonlea; assembly: GCA_003573635.1. Lineage (NCBI taxonomy): Eukaryota > Cryptophyceae > Goniomonadida > Goniomonadaceae > Goniomonas > Goniomonas avonlea. The sequence continues at coordinate 2,392 of QUTJ01031412.1, read as the reverse complement.
AAGCAATAAGCAGAGCCTTGGTCACCTTTCGCCCTTTCAGAGGAGGTCCAGGCCTTGAATAGGTCGTCCCTGTCTCCAGCGACGCTCGTCGTGAAGGAGTCTTGCACGCTGGTGACATCATTGTGTATTTAGGGACTGGAAAAGTTGGCAACCCTGAAATCATTATTTCGGTGTCGCGTTGAGGTGACGGCAGGGATGGGTGCTGCCAACCCTCGAGATTTGAAGACCTTCTGTGGTCGACCATTTTTTTTGAATTTTTCTAAGATAACTTGATCGATACCATCTTACCGGTACCTATTTGTCACTATTGGAGGTCGACCATGGACAGTCCACAGCGCGTGGTGTTAGCGCGAGGAGTTCAAGTAGTCGGGGATGGGCAATTTTCCGAAGGCTGCGGCGAGGAAAAGGTGGGGGCTGTTGCACCCGGAGTTGTGTCGTAAGGTCGCACAATCCTGCATGGTTTAGCATATGTAGCCGCAGTCTCGTGCATCTCCTTCAATCTCGCCCTGTGCACTTCGTGACCTCGTGACAAGTCAACATCTTGCTGACCCCTCGACACTACACGGCTCATAATGTCAACTCCCATAGTTAAAACTTCACCCGATGTGGTTTCGTTTTCTTATTGTCCGAGTTCGGGCCCTGTCTGACTTGCCAACATGCCTCCGGACAGGCGGCTGCAACAACCGAAAGTCCCGGTCGGGAGACTGGGGACAAGTGTGTTGACAGAGATGACACCGGTCGGCCCATCCCTCGACTGGCGTTCCGAAACATCTCAAGCTGCCCTTTGGCTGACCGCCCGCCTGGGTTGTTTGAGATTGCAGACTTTGTCACTGAGGAAGAGCACGGGTTTATTTTACAGTCAATCGATGAACAAGTTTGGGACGCAACACTGTTACGGCGCACTCAGCACTACGGGACGCGGTTTGACTACGCCACTCGCTCTAGGGGTAGTGGTACATGTGAGCCACCTGACTTTCTGCGCATGGTGTGCGCGCGAGTTGGTGAGGCAGTTCGAGAGGCGACCGGGGCTAACTGGCTGCCCGACCAAGTAACTGTCAACGAATACGTCGGACAGCAAGGGATATCCCTGCACGTTGATTCCCACTTTTCGTTTGACGACGTTATCGTCTCGCTCTCACTGAGTTCTCCCTGTGTGTTCCGCATGGTTCACACTGAAACCAACGGGATGAGAGCGAACGAAGTGCATTTTGGGCTTTATCCAAGAACATTGCTCATCATGAGCGGGGCAGCCAGATATGCGTGGTCCCATGGGATACCTAAACGAAAAACCGACCGGATCTGTGGTGAAGGGATTGTTAGGAGAGGCAGGCGAGTATCACTCACGTTTCGCCGTGTGCGTGATGTCCCAGTGTGCAATTGCATATTCCCACTGGCATGCGACTCGCAGGAAAATGCTCCGCCTGACACACGACTTCTGACTGCCGCAGCTTTGCACTAACGCGCTGCGACCGCATAAACCCTTTGCACTAGCGCTTTGCGACTGCATAAACCCTGCTAACCCCACAGGTCCCCTCCGCGGTCGGTTTGGGCCTCCGCGCACGTGCATGGGGTGAAACACCCCCGGAACTCGGGTAACGTCGTTGCTGCCTTCGTCCTGAGTTTCATCCAATCATCGTCTGATTGGGTTTAATCTGGATGAAGTCAAGGCCCTTCCAACAGTGTCCCCAGACACAGGGAGCGGTCATTTTCTTTTGTTCGTCGTGGACGCTTCGCCAACATCTGCTGGGGCAGTCGAAGAAATACATGCGCGTGCTGCAGGCGGCAACCGAAGTGCAGCAGAAGATTATATCTATGCGTGTGCTGCTGCAGACGGCAACTGAAGTGGAAATTCTCTGTAGGTATCGGACGGTGCTTGGCGCACAAGCCGCAATGTGTAAGGCACAACAGGAAAGAAAACAACTTCCTGAGGCGGTGGATAGAGAGGCAGAGGGGCAACGGATGGAGAGGCAGTGGGTGAAGAGGCACCTGTTTATGTTAAGAAAGGCAATGTACACAGCGGCAAGCATACGCGTGCCAAAAACGCGCGCCAGTTCGCGAGTTCTCATTAAATACCACACCGGCCCCGCGTGGTCGGTAACACCTGCAAATCCGCAAATACCTTGGCAGACCGAGCGCGCGCATTAGTCATCGAAGAAGCGGCAGGCTATCCAGCACGCGAGAGCGGTCGCATTTTGGGCGCGTCAACAACAGCGTACGACAACCCCCCGCTGCGAGAACCAGGCCGGCTTGCAGGCCGCTTGCTATCCTTCGGCATGAAGCCACTCCGACTTTTTGGTCTTGCGACGTCCGGAGCCACACTCGGTAGCTCCTCCACACCGCTGGACCCGCGGCCAGCAACAGCGCCGGGCCCAGGGGTTGCGGCACGGCGGTG
>QUTJ01031411.1:0-11550 GCA_003573635.1 Goniomonas avonlea | reverse complement strand
ATAAACACACGCGCGCGCGCACAGTGGCGCAAGGGCCTCGCCTCACATCACCTCCGCTCACACCTCCCGCTCACACCTCCCGCTCACACCTCCCGCTCACATAGCGAGCACACACTGGGGCACGAGCACACCAGTGCGGTGGCGTGGTGCCGGTGCAAAACGACATGGGGTGGATCTGCAATACTCGCCAAAAAAATTGCGAGTCGAATTGACGAAGGAAATCACTCGGAACTTCGACTCGCCAATAACTAATTGATGAGAATTCGGTCTGATTAGTCAACCTGGTACTCGGATTTCCCCCCTCGGAATCAGTTTGGCAGAACCACCCTAATGGCAGAAAGGAGGCGGGGATGCAAAGAAGGGAGGGGGAGGGGAAGAGGGAGGGCAATTGACAGAGGAAGGGAGGGGCCAACACACACACACACAAAGAAGAAGAAGAAGAAGAAGCAGAACAAAACAAAAAGGCTTAGGTGCGTCAGCGCAAGCTCTCTCTCTCTCTCTCACACACACACACACACACCTGTTCTCGTCAGGGGGCGCGCGTTCGGAGTCATACTCTTGTTTAATTTGCTGCAGCAGATACCCGTAGGTCTGGTCCTTTGCAATGATTGCTGAGAAGGTCTCTTCAAACACCTGATCAGTGGTCAGTGGCGTGCCTGTTGCTGGAGTTTGTGCAAAGTTCGCGTGGGTGCGCGTGAGGTGTGTGGTGTGTCGGGGTGGACTCTTCTTCAGGACGTGTGCGTGTGCCATCAGAAGTTGCGGACGGTTGACTCCGAGTAATTGGCAACGACCGGGCAGCCTGCACCTGAAAGTTTCCTCGGAACGGAAACCTACCTTGAAGCGATTCTGCGGTTCCACTGCGAGTCGAAGCTTCTCGTTGAGCGCCACCTCCATGCGGAGAGCGTCGGACCTGAGACTCGTATCAAATGCAATAGTGCAAGTTGACGACAACAATAAAAAGGTGCCTGAAGTAGTCCATCACCCCCAAATCCTCGAAACGAAAACAGGGGTTGACCTGAAAGCGTTTGAAGGAATCGCCTGTGAGGAAAAACCTTCCTCCTTTACGGCCGTTAACGATTTTAGCTTTGACGCAGCTGTAGGGCAATTTTCAGACAACAAGTTCATGCGATTGATTGGGAGGATAGTACCTGCTGACTGGTCTCCAAGATTGACCTCGGTTCGAGCAAATATTGATTCCTCAACAGGGACGGGTGTGGGAGTTGCTCGATCATGAATTTGTGTGACACGCGAAACGTCAAATGGCTTGGGTGGCGCCCTGTGACCCTGTGCAGACTTGCTGCGTTTGATGTAAGAGCTTGCGTGGGGTGCCACCGGTCCCCGAATCGGTCGGCGCGCTCCCGCCGGGGCGGTGCTGGGCTTGGGCAGCTCGGCAAGACCAAGAGGTCTACCAACATATTCTGCACTCGATGTTGCATGTTGAAGCATTCTGGACAGCGCTGTGTGTGGCCGACTTATCCCATGAGACATTCTGCCTAGAGGCCCGCGAGTTCGAACAACAGGGGTTCGTTTTTGTTGTGGTGACGGGTGAGGCATCTAAGGTATCGGTCAGCACACGTAGCCAATAAACGGTGACAACCATACTTCAAGAACCCAATTGCTGACTCTGGAGACCGTTGGAGCAGTGGTTTGGTAAGTTTCGAGTTTGCTCGGCAAATCAACCTGCAGAGCATCAGGAAAGCTCACAAGAGACATGCACTCACGTTGCCAGCAAAACGGTCATCGGGATCATCGTTATCGTATGCAAATGACTCCGGAAATGGAGCAGTGTAAGGCCTCACTGCATTCGGTAGTTTGACAACGTTGTTCCCTCGCATCGATGCCACTTTGTTCAACGAAGGGCAACCAACCGACTCTCTGTATGGGGAGTGTATGAGGAGCGGCGGCGGCTGGAGGCTGGAGCGCCCCACGCTGTATGTAAATCTAGAAAAAATCTACCGTACATAGGTAAACGGGTTTGGGTTGTTGGGCCAGCCTCAGTAGGCTCAGTCCCCGCGAGTTTGCAGCGATGGCTTCGGAATCCCTTAGCGCGCGCCCGACCCCTGAGAAATGCGACTTCAAGAACGGTGAACACGTGTGGGCCAAATTGCCAGGATTCTCGGCGTGGCCTGCTTGTGTTGTGGACCCCGCCACCGATGCCCAGAAGCGGGAGGCGAAACAGAATCCTGGTCGGGTTCTCGTTGAGTTCTTCGGAACTCACGACTATGCCTTTGTCGCGAAGTCGGGGCTTCAGAATTTCTTGTCTCATTTGCCTGCAAACCGTGGGAAGAAGGCCCGTGGGTTCCAGAAGGCACTGTCCGAGGCACTGGACGCGTCGGCCGCATCAGGCGCACAACCCGACTCCGTGCCAGCTCTGACACCCCAGCATAAGCGCCAGCGAACAGAATCGGACCCTCCACAAGGTACACAGGGTCAAATAGAATTGTTTTAATTCCGCAAGACTTTGATCTTCCAGTGACTGACCGTGTCAGTTGCCGAGCCCTCTCCCCAACCCACACCAACGCTGACGTACGAAGAGCAACGAGCTGCAAATATCAGACGGAACTTGGAGGTCAGCGTTGTTAGCTTCCTGCCAGACTCTGGATTTGTGGCTTATCTCGTTTTCAGGTCATGCGGTCGCTCGAAATTCCAGTCCTCCCATCTGTCACACCCCAGCCGCGTGAAGTTGTCCGAGGCCTGCCGGCCACTCGCAAACGGAGGGCCAGCCCACTACCTCGACGCTCGTCATTGCGAGTTGCAGGCATGACACCAGATGGTGCAGAACTCCCACCAACGTTCCGTGAACCCTCCTTTGCCTCACTTCAGGTGCGATTACTGCTGCCAGTTTCTTCTCGAAGCTAAAATTGTAATCACAGGCCCAAGAACACGAGCGGCAACAACGAATCACAATGGACATCCCAATTGCCCCTGCTGAGCCTGAGGTGGCTGACCCTGAGGTGGCTGACGCTGAAGATGAGAGTGCCAAGGACGAGAAGGCAGGAGACGATGTTGCACTCTCCGCGAAAAAGGCGTAAGTTTTCCAGTTTCCCGAGAAGTTGCTCACTTCGACTGCCAGCAAGGCCAGCAACCTGTTGAGGCTCCTTCGACAGAGCTCCGAACCAAGTGCTGCTGCACATGTCAGTGTTGACGCATACTCAACGCGCGTTGCTGCCCTGTCTTTGACCCAAAACGACGTCGCCAAGGTTCGCCCCTCAGATTGTTTATCTCTGATTGAACCAATAATGAGAACTGAAGAAGTTGGATCCATTGACCAGCCCCAAATAGATGTCACCTGACCAACAGGTCACCATCATACTGCTAGGTCATCCCAGGTCTCATCATATGACTCATTGGCCATTGCAGGTGACACCAGACCGCATATTCAGCATGGCGCTCCACCCTGGTCCACGCCTCCTGGTTGTGGCGGGTGATAAAAGCGGACATATTGGATTGTTCGACCCTGCAGCCGACCGTGGTGCCGAGGTTTCATTGTATTCGGTGGGTTTTCTGAGAGATTTTCGAAGACATGGCGATGACCCCGTTCGTTCTCGCTGTCTTCTGTCACTCACCCTAGAACTGGGCGATGTCCCGTTTGCCGATTGGCGTTCCAAGGCCTAGCCAGAATATCCGCCAGCGGAACTGTTTTTTGGTGGATTTTCTGTCGTTGTGTCACTTACTCGAGTCCCTCCATTGATCATCTCGCTCAGGTTCACAGCCGCCCGGTGCACTCGTTAATCTTCGACCCCCTCCATTCCAACAAGATGTACTCTTCCAGGTGACCCGCCGCACGAATTATGATGGGTCCGAACTCTATCCCTCGCTCTCTGTCTCTCTCTCGTTTTTGCTCAGCTGGCCCAGAACTCCGTCATTTTGATTTCTGAGTCAACCAAGGAGAACAGGAGCTATGAGAACATCCACATCGCAGAAACCCACAAGTTTCCTCCCTGACAGACGCTCTCTCCATCGTCCCCTCTCTCTCTCTCGCACTCTCATTCGATCTTCCTCGTTCTCTCCGCATTCTCTCATGTTGCAGTTGGATCCCCTGTCGTTGGTCGCTCAGCGGTTTCCGGCTGTTTGAGCACACACGCGCGCACTCGCTCTTACACGTTTCCCCTCAGCTATGATGGCACGATTAGTGTTCTCGACGCGGCTGTGGGTGTGTTCTCGCCGGTGTGGGCTGACGAAGATGAGGACCTTGGACTCTCGGTGCGTTGTGGTATGACATGCGACGCACGAGTGCATGAGACGGTCGCACACTGACACACGCGCCGTCACGCCCACATTTGGCCAGGCCGACATGTTCGCTCAATCTGTCTCTCTGATTCTCTAACGCGCCGCACAAAGCCGTTGACCAGACTGACCTGCAGGCGATCTGTCTGGTGCAGACCCCCGGGCCGACACAGGGATGTCTGTTATCGGGTCATGCGGATGGCACCTTTGGTATCGTGGACCCGCGCACAAAAACACGGTACATTTAGCTTATTTCTGCGACTTCTCTGCAAGATGTCCCTTCGAGCCGTTTGGAAGCATGACGCCAAAACGTTTCGAAGAGCCAGAGGGACGGTTGTTTCTATCCGCGAATGTGTGTATTTGTGTGTGTCTATGCGAACGCCAGCTGCATTCGATTGAGATCGAGGTTCACTCTGAGCGAATTTCTGCTCTCAATCAAGAGCGCGGCCACCAAAACTCACCCTTCTGACGTCTGCAGAACGCTGACGGCGCAAGTTCATGTAAAAAGAACGACAGATGTCGATGCATCACCCTCCTCGTGCCACATTGTCTCGACCTCCTCAGCAGACTGCACGGCCCGCGTTTGGGACCTCCGCAAGTAAGTACTGCCTCCTTCCTCCCCTTGTTGCCCCCCCCCCCCCCCCCCCCCCCTCTCTCTGTCCCTCTCTTCTACTCACACATGTGTCAGTCTGTACAGCTATTGACTCATACCCCCCCCCTTACCCGCTGTTCACGCCCTGCTCCCTGAGCTTCCATCCTCAGACACACAACAGGATGCCAAGCGGTCGCAAAGCTGCCCAACCCTTGCAAGAAGTGGTGCACGAACGCATTGTTGCCTCTGCACGCTTCAGCCCCGCGCAAGGGTCTCGTCTTTTGACCACTTCGCTCGACAACACAGTCAGAATTTCTCCCGTGAGTGTGCACACCCCTTGAGGCCTTCTCGCCCTCCCCTCCCCCCTCCTCCTTCCACCCCTCCTCGCCATGCTGGATCACCTGAGCCCTCCCTCTCTCCCTCTCCTTCTCCTCTCCCTCTGCCCTCCTGGCAGCACAGGGAGAGGGGGGAGTCACGACAAAAGGTTGGTGAAACAGGTGGGACTAGACTGTGAGATGAGCAAGGTGCAGACTGGGAGGGGTTGGAGAGCTGGCGGATCGGAGAGGGGAGAGGGCCGCTGGGAGTTCATTTCTGTGCCATTCGCTTGAGCCTTGCCATGGGCGGAGTACGGCCACTCCACCCACGCACACTCGCCACTCCACCACTCACCACCCCGCGGATGTTGTTGCGCAACGGTCCGTGACAACCCTGTCTCAGGTGACCGTTGAAGGCGTCACATCACTGTCAAAGTCGGTGGTCGTTCAGCATAACAATACCACGGGACGGTGGCTCACCAAGTTCAAGGCGGTGTGGGAGCCCAAATGCGATCACGCTTTTGTGATCGGGAGCATGGGACAGCCGCGCGGTTTAGAGTTTTTTGGTGACAATGGCCATATGCTCCACAGACGCACGCATGAACTCATGGTAAGCACTCTCCAGCCTGCTCCCCCCTATCGCGTTCCTTGCTTTTTTGTCCTGTACTGTCCTGTCCTGTCCTGTCCTGCCCTGTCCTACCCCTGTCCACCTGAAGCTCACGTTGACCTCCCAGGCTTCTGTGAGTTCTGTGCATGCCCTGCACCCAACGGAGTACATTGTCGCCGGCGGCAACTCCAGTGGCAAGGTGTTCATCTGGCGTTAAATAATCAATGTGCGGCGCTGGTGTGAGAAGACCTGGCGACGGCGACGAGATTAATATGGACGAGATCAATATGATGATTCTCTTGGGGCCAGAGGGGTGGATACTCTGGTACTCTGATGAGTAAAACACGGATCAGTGGTTTGTCTAGCGTCGACTGATTCGGCGATGGGAATGCCTGACGTTTCCACCCACGGAAATTTTCTCGGCATATTTATTGTCAATTCACTTGATCATAGTACCGAAAACCTTCCGCGGCTATTGCTCGCTACACAGAGGAGAAATCCTTCGGGGACGATGCAAACACTGAGCTTCTTGATGCGTGGGGCGCCAGTGCCAGCCATCTCGACCAACAGGCCCAAACTTCGTGTCCCCATCATCACGATTACAAAAGAGCCGCCGTTTGTCCAATTGCATCTGACCAGTTGTAGCGCGAGTCCTGAGTCCACCATTCTTCGTCCGATCAGGACGAACTGCCCAGAGCCTGTCGAACTACACACGACCTGTGGGGGTGGGGCCTCTCTGGCGAATCTGCCCGTGTACGGTTAGTGCCGCACTGCTCGAATGAACCCCCCCACTGCTCGAATGAACTCCCCCCCCCTTCTCCCCCTCTCTCCCACTCCCTCCCGCCCCCTCCCTCTCCCACTGTCCTCAGTTCGCCTGGGCAGCACGGCAGCGATCAAGGTCAGCGCCTGTGTCACAACACTTGTCAACCCACTCACCTGCAACGCGAGTGCATCAGCTTTTGCAGTCTCCTCCCGGCAAAGCGACAGCAATTGCTTATGGCTGTGAAGTCCTGCGAGTTGCCTCAAATTGTGCAGGTTGATATTGATGCGCTTTTGTGCGAATCGGTTTGAACCATCGAGAACTTGAGTGATACAAAGGTCTCGAGCGTTCATCTTCAAAAATACCTGGGTTGAATACAGTTTGTTTCACCAGGGTGCCGTTGTCCCACTCTTCAAAATGAACAACGCTACCTGCAGTATGAACACCTGACAAACCGTGAGCAACATGACATTAACACGAATGACTGCAACCTTGACCGTGCTTGCGGTCGAATTTAAATTCTCCTTCATAGATCGAACCATCGGTTGCGGTGACTGCGACATACCCGTCGCGTTTCTCATTGATCCAGTTTCCAACGGATTTCTCGCCATTAGCTCTTGTAAGAATCCCGAGACCTTCAATAATCCCATCTTGGAACTCTCCTGCAGCACAGTCAGCGCCTTACGTCGCTGGAGAAACTGGGCACCAATGAACTCGTCTCCATCAATCGTCCTGATGCCACGACCGTGCGGCTATGCACGAGTGAGGATCCACAAGACTAATAAATAAACGAATATACTTTGTCGTCTTCCCAGTCTCCATCGTATCGCTGCCCTGCCTTGGCCCCGTTCCAAACGAAGGATCCGCTGGTTACGTCATGAGCCAGAGCAAGTCCAACAAAAGATAGCGCTCCCACCGGCCATTGCGCTGACCCCTTTCAACTTTTCCTATGAACTCCCCATCGCGGAACGTTCCGTCGGGTTTTCCCAGCAAGCACCCCATCCGTTGGGGTTGGCGGCTTGCTGAGCTTTGTTTGCTCTTTGCCTTTGAGTCAGGCGAGTTCAACAGCGTGTCGCTAGCTACAGTAGGTAGAGTGAGTCTACCGGATTATTGTCAGCACCTTGTTAGCGACTTAGCAGCTAAGCAGCATGCGTTTTTAGGGCACCGTAACGGACATCTACTTTCCCACTGATCGCAGTCTATCAGGGAAGACGTGCGCCATGGCTCTCGCAGGGCTTCTTCGTTCATTCGCCCCTCGAGTGGGAACTCTTCCGGTCCGTATGCTCAGTATGAGTGCTGCTGTAAGGGAGCGAACTTGGGTTTCGCAAGACTCTCCCAAGTCCCAAATTGGCGTTGTCGACTACCCGAAAATCAAGGGTGCCTCCGAGATTCACATTTTCCTCAATCCCCTCAATCCCTCCAAGGAGTGGGTTCAGCGCTATGACGATGCTGTTGCGGAATTCAACAAGACCGTCCAATCAAGGAAAGGGGCAGTTACTCAGATGCGCCCTGTATATCTGTACGTCGTTTCCACCCGACCCGTTTCTTGTTGACTGTTGCCTTGTAGGTGCCTCAACTTTCGAACCCTTGGAGACGTATTCGTGATGCAATCGGCTCGTCACGTTACCTCCGATAGCAACGATTACATCATCGAAGAAGCTTATTATGATGGCAAGTTTTTTGCAGACCGCGGCTTCGACGTCATCCGGCACAAGATCGAGGCTTACGGTGGGTGCGATGGGGTTCCTTTGACGGACGAAGAGGCTTTGAAGTACCCGAACAGGTGATCGGTCTCTGCTCGTTTGCGTTGTCTGACTCTATTCAGGTACTGGGAGTTTCACCTTCGAGTGAACCGAAACGGCGATGCGCCCTCCAACGACATCACTAAGGTGAGACTCAACTCTCTTTGACATGTTTGTCCGCATCAACTCAAACGAGTCCTTGGACCTCACCCGCTCTCCCAGGAGGAAATTGCAGAACTGAAGAAACTTTCCGAAGAGTACACCGAGAAGTGGCAGGTCCCAGTGCCACTCTCGTACAACGCCTACAAGGAAGGCAAGCAGCGTTTCCTCAACTTCCGTGTCGGGGGTTGTGGACGCGAGACCGCACTGAGCAGTGTGCAGGTAAATTCTCCGAGGTCCAACATTCATTGTTGACACGGTTCGCAGAAAATCAAGGATGATCTTGCTGCCAACGCGAGCTTCAAGCACTTGGAAGTTGGCAAATCCCACACGGAGTACGTGTGGTATGACGACAACCGGAACATGGACCGTGGCTGGTGCGCTACATTCCGAAACTTTCGAAACTTACAATCTTGAACAGGATTGATTTTACGAGCCAGGAACAAAAGAGCGTCTTGAATATCCAGTAAGACCCTTTTCCGCAGTATCAGGCATAGGACGGTTTGCATTGAAATAATAAACTTTGTTATTGTCGTGATTCAATTGTTTGAAGGGGATGTCTTTGTTCGTTCGCGACAGGCGATAGCAACTCGCCCCAATGCAGCGGTGCGTACACGCCAGTTGGCATGGGCAACCATGGGACCAAACTTTGTTGAGTTGACAAAGGAATCTACACGCAACAAGTATCCACAACATGCAGCAACAATGTGATTTAGAACGTGCAAGAACACAAGATTTCAAAATCGCTTGAGCGTGAGTGTATTGAATTTCGGAAATAAAGTGCTTCGCAAGCTGGTGGCCCGGGAAACATCGTGGAACAGGAACACCTGGGAAAAATGGTTGGCAAGGGATGCACAGGATTGACACAGGGAGCGAGAGAGAAAAAGCTACGGTCGGGTGGTTGATCCTAGGAATCCTCAAAAAAATTCGGAAGCCAGTTTTTTTTCGTCATTCCGCATTGAGATGAAAAGCAAGACAGCCACGCAACTCACGCTTACCGAAAACAGCGCTCGACGGCCGGCAACACGTGTTGCGCTTTTATGTGGAGAATTTCGACGCGCGTGCCCTAGGTACACGGAAAAATCAAATGTCAATCGATTTTTCCGCTGGCCTTTCACAGCCGAAGGCATGGCGGAGAAGTTTTCAGAACAGATCCGCGCATGCGGGCTGTTCTTCATCTCCATCGTTGTCCTTGTCATTGTGCCGTTGGTGTACCATTGTTTTGTGGTCGTCACCTGCCTCCCAATGATCGACACGAATCCCGCCTCGGCCATTGTGCTCTTGGTGTTTTTTCACATATTGCTCATCTTACTCCTGGTGAGCTACTGGAAAACCATCTTCACTGAGCCAGGCTATGTTCCGTACACATATGACGAAGCTTGGATTTCCGAGCTTCACCTGTGCTCACGGTTTGGGCTCGAGGCTGAAGTCTCTGAGAAGATGAATCCGGACGCGGAGACCCAGCCGTGCGTTTTCAGTTTGGTTGTGTTCGATGCCATGTTTAACTCTCGTTTCAAGTTTGGCTGCATCCCACACTGAGAAAAAGAGGGATGGACGTCAGCGGAAATGTGGCAAGTGCAAGAAAATCAAGCCTGACAGGTCTCACCACTGCAAGTACTGTGGCAGGTTCGGGCGGTTTCTCACTCTCGTCAGGCCCTGACTCTCTCCGCAGATGTGTGCTCAAGATGGACCATCATTGGTAACTTGTGTCTGTTATGTATAATCGGTCTTAACCTCCCCCGTCCCACCAGTCCCTGGGTCAACAACTGCATTGGTTTCCGGAACTACAAGTTCTTCATGCTCTTTTGCATTTACTGCACCGTGGAGGCATTCTATGTCACAGTTACTCTTCTGACGGGGTTTATTGCTGCATTAACCCAGGATGTGAGACGGCTCTCTGCATTGTTCCAAATCTGACTCAGTTTCAGGAACCCATCGAGTTCGGTGGGGTTGAGTTTGAATACCTCATCACCTTCATGCTGATGGCCACCACTTCGATCGTCTTGGTGCTCATCCAAATGTATCTTGGACTGATCATCTGACAACGCACCCCAGCTGGGTTTCACAGGTTTTCACCTGATGCTTGTGTGCAAGAACATGTCCACGATTGAACACCTTGAGAAACGAGATCAGACCAAGAAGGTGTGACCGTACTGATGTTCAACCCGGTGTAACCTTGATTGTGGTAGGACCAAGACAACCCATTCGACCTTGGGCGTCCTCGCAATTGGAACCAGGTCTTCGGGGACAACCCTTTCCTGTGGTTCATTCCGGTATCCTCGCCGCCTGTTTCAGTCAAACCGTCCATGGCTCACCCAAGTGCAGGTTGGGCAAGTGCGAGGCGACGGTGTTAACTGGGAGACGCGTGGTGGCATGACCTCCGACGCATTCGGTCGCGGTGCGGTCGGCGGAGAGCCTTGATCGTCGTTGCCTTGCTCGACAGTCGTCGGAGGTGACGACTGTGGTGACGGGGAGGGGGCGCCTTGCGACCTCGACCGCTGTGTCCATGCCCTGCTGTGGCTTATTTTGGTCTCTCCTTGTCTTCTCAGTTGTTGCTGCGGTGACCTGCCAGGTCACCGTTTGAGCCGCTGAGCACGGTCATAGTCGTTGCGACTTGGTCGTCTCTGTGACTCCTCTCTGACCATCTCACCACCATTGCTGCGTTGTCGTGCACGTCGTTCTCGTGCCTGTCGCACGTGGGGACTCTCAGATTTCTGACTGGCGGACGTGGGGGGTGACCCAGCCTGACACTCTGTCGTCAGGCATTTGTGTGCAACGGTGTGGTCGCAGTCCTATGACTCAGTTGTAGTTCTGTTGACAGTGGTCTCGTCACGTGACGTTCTGTCCACCGTAATGGTTGTGCTGGCAGAACTCTTTATTATGTCCCCTTGTGACTGGTGACACCAGTGTCTATTAACCTCAACCCCTGTGCGCTGTTTGCTCACACAGTAGTAAAACCTCATGAGAGTTACGCACGTGTACCGTTCCCGTGTTGTTGAAAGATCTATTGATCGAAGAGCCTTAGCGCGTTCGATTTCGTCTGGTGTCAGTTTAATACTCTCTCTCTCTCTCTCTCTCTCTCTCTCTCTCTCTCTCTCTCTCTCTCCTTTTCTCTCTCTCCCCCCCCTTCCCTTGGTGTTCGACCTGAC
>QUTJ01031410.1:0-11524 GCA_003573635.1 Goniomonas avonlea | reverse complement strand
ATGGCAAGACCCCCCATGTCTCCTAGTGCAGGGGGCTGGGTCACCCTGCAATCTCACCTTGAAGTTTTGCCCGCTCCGGCATTTTCGTGCCTCAGCAACTTGGGAACGCGTGACCCTTCTGGGCTGAAATTTTGGCGGGCGGGAGATGGCGGTTTGAACTACAAAACTACAAACTTTTAGTGCGAAAGGACCGCGGGAACACGTTCAAACCTGACCTCAGATCCAGCAAACACCGGTTTTTGGATGTCCCCGACAAAATTTTCGCCGGTTTGGAGACAGAGGTTTTCGCCGCCCTATCGAGCATATATCTGGTTGTGAGATTTTTTGTCTGTCCCGCCCAAATTTCCTCACTAAACGTCAAATTTGACGTTTGGGTCGGATTTTCCCGCCTGGGACAGTTGTTTTTTCGAATCGCAGAACCAGCCTATTGACTTATTTTCTAGATAGGTATGGAGCATACCACTAAAAAATAGAAAAGCAGAAACAATAATCAAAGAACTAGACAAACATGTAAAGAGGTGGGGAAAACCTGAGAATCTTTGGACTGATGAGGAGTTCACCAATAAAGCTTTCAGGAATTGGGCAAAAGAAAAAGACATTAATGTATATCAAACATATGGAGCAAAAAAGTCTCTTGAAAATGCACTATTGAAAATCAACACACAATAGGCAGAGGTCAAGAAAGACAAGACATTTAAAGAAGGTGATAGAGTTAGAATTGCACTTCAAGAAAAAGAATTTAACAGGGGATTTAAGGTAAGATCACTTGGAAGGTCGGGACCCCTGGATGGAGGTGTGCACGCCCCTGCAGGACATGTCAGACACAATCATTAAGCACACATATGTTCCTCGATCTTAGGGACCCAGCATACAGACACAGTGGCACAAAAACCAGTCCTGAACACAGCGACATGGACACTGAACACAACGTGGCACCCGCGACGGGTAGAGTTGTTCTGACAGGATTCGGTGACAGCATTGAAAAGAATCAGCTGAGAACACACCTGATGTCTGGGGAGGGAGCGTCCCAACCCCAGTCACCGCTTGCACTCCCACCACCACCACCAAACACTGGGCGGAGGAAGGAGTCGTCGACTCTGCGCCACCAGCCACCTGGGAGGTGAGGGCCTTGCTCTGTTGGGTCGTCTGGGTCGGCCATGTTGTCCTCGAGGAGCTCGTACGGTGCCTGTGTCATGTTAGGGATGAGCGGGGAGGGGGCGGGGGTGGAGAGGGATCAAGAGAGAGAGAGGGGAGGAGAGGGAGAGAGAGCTGGATCAGGGGAGCTGTGATCAGGAGGTGAGGCCCCTGCACTCTCACGAAGGCCAACTGGGTTCGCCATGTTTTCCCAAACAACAAAAAGCATGTGTGTGTGTGTCAGAGAGTGGGGCACTATCCTGCCATGCTGGGGGGCACAGATTAGTGGCAAAAAGAGAAAGAGGTCAAGAGAAGAGAAGAGAAGCCCTCTGTGACGAAAGGGGTGAGAAGAACGAGTGAAAGTGGTCAGTGGGTGTGTCTGAGCGAGAGATGCTAAGGGGCAAAAATTCCCAACACAACCCATAACAAAATATGCATGGACAGCAGTGAGAAGGGCAGAGAGAGGACATCTATCTATCACTTGATGAATCGAGAATGTGTGTGAGGGAGAGATGATCGAGATGAGAGAGATGAGAGAGAGAGAGAGAGCGCGCGCGCGCGCGCCCGCGAGTGAGATGAGAGCGCTGTGAGAGAGCTGAGAGAGCGAGAGAAGAGACAGAATAGCGAGAGATGAGAGAGGAATGAGAGAGAGAGAGAGAGATGAGAGAGGAAAGAGAGAGAGAGAGAGAGAGCAGCAGGAGATATGAGCAGGACTTCACACATCTGAAACTGCAATGAGGCCACAGGTTCCAAGCTGCCTGTGGGCAGAGAGAGAGGGAGGGATACTTGTGCGCGCGTCCGGAGGACTGTAGTTCGGCGAGTCTCTTCTTCCTCCCCGGCAAGTCCGAGGACTCGCTTCAACAAGCCAGCGGGAGCGGCCACAATGAGCTGCAAAATGTGTTACCCCATAAGACATCATCTGAACACACTTGCATGCGCCTTGAGACAGCATCCAAGAAATGGATTGCAGAATAAGAACAGCGGGATGGACATACTTGCATGCACTTGTATCTGTGAGAGAGGTTACACCATAACTATACTAGAACACGACTACACTAGAAACTACACAACGACACAACTACACAACTACACTAGAAAGCGACAGCATCTGAGAAGAAGAAAAACAGCTGACAACAGACAGGCCTCTCCAATACATGTGCAGTCCTGCACAAATACTGCCGTGGTCATTGTTTTAAAGAGGAACAGGGAAGTTGGGTCCTCTTTGGAATCAGTCCGGTCGCCCCCCCCCCACTTAGGAGACAATGACTGATGCCTGTTGTGAGCGGCAAAACTGCGATGGCACAGCTGTAGGGTTAGACATGCAACACTAATCCCAAATTGCCTGAGGAGAACGTGAGAATAGGCAAGCACAAAGCCTTCATCATTTGTCACCCGCGAGAGATCGTGGAAAAAACTGATTGCAACAACTGTTTACAATGTTTGCAACAACACAACAACAACTAATTACCAGCGAAAGAGCGACCGTGGTGACTGTCGCGGTGACAATAATACCATGGTTGGGAACCGCCGTGTTGAGCGCAATGGCAAAGGCAACCGCACCCCGCAGCTGTCCAAACCACCACATACCAACCTAGTGCAAGAGAGTGATGTGAGAATTGGGTGACTGAGCTGCTCTGTGCCTGGGTTGACATGGTACCTGAGATCAAACAAAACACTGTGGATGTCTCTGTGGCATCAGATTCATAGATGATAGGAGAGCGATAGGAATAGAGGAGAGTAAAGGGTGACAAGGGAGTGGCAGGACACGGGTTGTCACACTCACAAACAAGAGCTACGTGAATTCACACCTATAGGTTAGCAGCAAAGTATCCACAGTAGTGTGATTAGTGAATTGTACACACTAATATGGTGCGGCAAGAGGTGCTATACGCTGTAGACTCACCACTCACACAGCATGTGCGACACGATCATTGGGAGGTGATAGTGCCATAAGGCCAGCACCATTGAGGTTTAGTGTGTCTGATAACCAATATGGGACCATACCCCATATCAAGATTGCATAGAGTTCCCTCTATGCACGATGGTTAAAGGTGAGGTGTATACTAAGAACTTTTCTCCAACCACCCCCGAAGAAAGACGGAGAAACCAAGACCATGGAAACCAACTCTTGTAAGACCTCACCAAAACCAGGACCTAACGAGACAGACACTGGAAAGCTCACACCAACAAAGCAATGGGGAGCTATAATAGAGAAGAAATGCAATGAACTCAACTCCAACACCCCCTAAGAGCATCTCCACCGCAGGAGGCTATCGGAATCTAACTGCAAATTGGATCAGCATCGGCAAAGTCATCGTCAAATATGCTGATCGATTTGCTGATTGGGCATACTTGCTAGTTGAAATGGTGGTTAATATGCTGTTTCTGCAATCTGAATTTAGACGAAGCCCGATCTAAATTCAGATGAGGTCCACAGGACTTTTTGACGTGGCGATGAGAAAATATTGTTTTTGACGGTCCGTTCGTCAAAATTCAGACGAGGCGCACGTCTGAATTCAGACTGCAGAAACAGCATAATTGGCATATTTGACAAAATATCATCGGCCTTCTATCGGCCTTCTATCGGGCCATCGGCATCGGCATATGTGCCGACAAACACTCTGCAGTGGACATGCTGTAAGCAAAAAAAACATATACAAATGAAAGTTAAACGATGCCTCATGCAATGTTTCAATATCAGCAACAAGAAAGCCCAAGGAGAAATGAACTGGACATAAAATTAAAGAAACACTGAATGCAAGATATCTCTAAAATAGAAAAAAATCTATGGAAGATATGGCACCTTTTTCTGTTACCTTTTTCTGTTAGTGAACTTACCACTGTCTCCACAACACCTCAGTTGTGCATGAAAAAACAGTGACATTCCTAGTTTAACTTGTTTTGTTTTTGTTTTTCTATATTTAACATTGATACATTTTTGAATGTGTCTGGATTCTAAATTGTTGATAGTTTCACATTGGGCTGTGCATGCATATAGTTTTTGTTCCATTCTTGATTTCTTGAGCCATTTTAGGGGTATAAAGGTGAGTGCCACAACTGGATCTTATTTCACCATTTTATTTTTGTTCATTTTTCATATGTCTTCTGGAAATGTACCTTCAAGTGTTCACTTGGTTGTGTTGGACCACCACATCCACATAATCAATGTATGTGAACCTTGCTCTTGTTGAATGACAAAATATGTTACATGTGATGGGTTGTCTT
Organism: Goniomonas avonlea; assembly: GCA_003573635.1. Lineage (NCBI taxonomy): Eukaryota > Cryptophyceae > Goniomonadida > Goniomonadaceae > Goniomonas > Goniomonas avonlea. The sequence goes on along the minus strand of QUTJ01031410.1, from coordinate 7,165 downwards.
TAAGTAGTAGACTGACACCTGTGTTCTCAAGGAGGTGTTTGTATCTCCACACATCCATTTTTGTTTCTGTAAACAAATGACAACCCTTGAGATAATACCTTTGACAAATTGTTTCTTGATGATTCAATCAAACCCAATAATAATTCAAGCTCGGTGATGTGTCTCCAACATATGTGTGCACTGTGATCATTGGTTTTGTTTGGGTGCTTGTTTGTTCAGGTCTCTAGGATCTGTGTCTATTTCTGACAGGGATCCCTTTATCATGATCACAGGATCTGTTGATCATGGGATCTGCAACACACGGATGAGGATCTGGTCGCCTCCTGCTTTAAAGGCTGGTTTGCTCTTGCAAAATCAAGAAACTTTTCTTTACCCCACAACCGCCCCTTGAGTGATGTTTTGTGACTTCCTTCTTTTTTCAGTGTTTCAAGGAGGAACCACCACAGTGTGCATGTATCTACAGAGGTGTACATGTGTTTGCGGAGGTGTACATGTGTTTTCTGAGGTGTACACACGTTCAAGTTTGCCGAGGAGGTTCAAGTTTGCTGATGTGTAACATGTGGTGTACATGTGTTTGCCAGTTTCCTGACATGCACATGTGTGTTTTGATATCATGTGATATCGGGAATTACACTGTTTGGGTACAGGAAAAAGGATGGTTTTGCTCCCAGTTATTAAGTCAAAGGAAATGCGACATGGAGTTCAGTCATAATCCTACAGCTGGTAGCTTCTCACCATTGACTTTTCAGTCAAGTGAAAATACCAAATATCTGAATCAATGGTTCCTCTCGTACTGAGGCCTCCGACTTGGCCTGATTCCTCAGCAGGGCTGCCACCTCGGCTTGTTCATGGACGCGTGTAGGGACCCAAATTCCCGAGTGGTCCTGTTATATTTGTGGAACAGGTGGTTCCGTTCATACCATATTTGTCGGGTTCCTTGTAGCAGGGTCCACTGTATCTCACCTATCTGAGACTCCATGGACACCGCGTTCCACTTGGTGACCCCATGTCACCATATGGCCTGGGTAGCCTCTCTGGGAACAAGCCTGCGGTCCATCGCGGCTTCTGTGTTGCTCCGGCAGCGCTGTGGGCCTAGGACATGGGCGCCTTCCTTGTTCACAGTTCGCAGGAAGCCGACGGGACTGTGGTAAGTTTTCTGACACCTCTAGCATGAAACTTCCACGGACTAAAGGATCRATAGGCCATGCTTTCACAGTCGGTATTCATACCAAAAATCAAAATCAAGTGAGCTTGATCTTTTTGTGTGGGCGACGGGAGTGTGTGTGATGACTGCACAACAATCCTCCAGCTTCCTGCAGTAACACACTGAAATTGTCCAAGAAGCCCTTGAACTTGCACCACATCCATGCATTGACGTATCTCCGTGTGAGATCACCAGGCTCAATCTCACACAGGGAACCACCTCAACAGGTTCACCCTTGTCAATGTTAAAACCACTGAATATTATTGGTGTTGTATACAGACAATACACTGGTGTGACAAGCCACTCCTGAGCATAGAGCAACATCGAGCGACACACAGCTTGTTATGACAACAGACATCAATCAACCCCAGGAAGCTGGTGCAATTGCAAACACTGGCTCAGCCATGCTTGCCAAGCAGGCATGCTCAACATGAGCTTCTGGGACACCACAATTCCAGGAGGTGACCAGGCAGCAGCCTGGAAGGGCCTGTTCCAGATTCTGTCGAGAGACACTCGCTGCCCATCAACATACTTTATGTTACTGCCTTCCAGTACTGGGCTCACGCCCAGTTATCAAGCCAGCAAAGGACTGCTCAACCAAGGTGGTGGTTGACGTTGGAAGACTGACCCTATTGGCCAACAGATACCGCAATGTCTGAGGCCCTCCTCACTCGTCACCTCACCAAGGCACTAAAAACACAAGACGTGACGTTTAGCCAGGAGCTCTTGAGCGGTCACTCACCGTGATCACTCACTGTGGTCACTCACCGACCCACCTCCTTGTGGTTGTGGGCCTGGGTCGTGCCCAGGCCGTCACCAAGGACCCTGACCCTGCCACCAAGGACACTGGCATCGCCCTCCTCCTTCACCGCAAGTGGGCGGGACTCGTGGTAGGCGAACCTTTCCTGCTGGACCACGACCTTGTGCTACTAGGGCTCCCACAAATGCTGAGTCCACGTGGACTTGGCATCTCTTCATCGTATGAGGCCACTCGCAACCACATGGCACACTCCCTCTTCCACAGCACCTTCTTGGTGAGCAACATAGGGTTATGTGTATTGCTCAGCCGCCACACTCATCGCCCAACTCCTCAGACATCACACTCCACATCTCCGGCTCTTTGGGTCTGCCCTTGGTGTGTCTCTGCCTATGCTTGGACAAGAACCTGTGTCCCAGGAGTGTTTGTGTTCTTGTCTGACTACTTTGTGTGCTCCGTTGCTCTTGCTATGGCACCCAACACTCCTGACAGGGCTTCTGGACTCTGTGTTTTCACCTGTGGCTTACACCGAGGGTTCTGCAGCAGCTGGGTGGCTGGCACACCGCCTCCACACCACCGCACCCGAGCTCAGGCTGTACCTTGACAACGACCTACCCATGTTGCAGGACACAGGGTAAGCTTGGCGGGCAGCTCTTTGACTTTGCAGTTGCAGTCGTCAATCGCATTTCTGATTGACTCCTCAGGGGACGTGGAAGAGCAACAGGAAGAGCTCCTCAGGACATTTTCTGTTGCACGGTGGTGGCGAAGCAGCCATGACGCTCCTAGGTGAGAATGGTGTGCTTCTCTGTGTTGTGGCCTGTATGGCTGGTTTAGGTAGCACAGGGTTGTTTGCACTCACTTGCCGTTTCTGTGGTTATCGTCTGGTAAAGGTCCTCCCTCTGCTCAACATGGTAAGGCTGTGCTGTTTCATGTCAAGATGGGACCGCTGGCAAAGACACCAAATGAGGTTTGCTCACTTGGCGAGCACACCTTGAGGGTTGTGGCCGCATTTGCAGCTTGGAATGGGGTGTAGTCTTTGGGACCCGATCACAGTCAGGGGCACAATTGCAATGCAACTCCACCAGCGTAAGCAAAACTCCCCAGCCTCCGGCAGCTTGGAGACCATGCTCATCCTGACAACAACATAGGGTACTCTAGAACACGGTCACCCACGGCCAGGACAACAAACTCTGACACCGATAGGGTCTGGTGGCTGATGTGCAGTCACGTCTGGACGCTGGGTCATACCCACAGCAGGTCGGACCAGGAAGCATCATCGTTTGCCTAACAAATCATTTGAATCATCAGTGGCACTAAAACAGAAAACTTTGACAACAACAAAAATGATCTGTGCACCATTCAGCAAGACAAGGTGCTGAAAGCATGGTTCCACAAAAGGCAACAGCCCTTCGGCCCTTGGGACCGGCAGATAAGTACATAGACAAATACTACTGTTGTGGTTATAAGTAGTGATCTGCTACTCTACCACAAAACCGAATTTTCGAATTTCTACTTGTCCTAAAGAGCTTGCCGTTTGGCAGATTTTCAATCCGAGGCAAGTTCTACCTCACAAGACAAGGTGAACTCAAGACAAGGTGAACTGCTACCTTACGCATGAGTTCTGCACCCTACCACATATGACTCAGACTCAAGACACAAATATGTCAGAGGCTACATTGTCACACTGTTCATCACGAGTTAGCTAGGGTAGGGGTATGTGACTTCACGCCACTTGTTAACGAATAGCATATTGTGTTATCTGAGTATGAGTAGGTTGCAGGCGGACACTACTGTGGTTTGTGCACAGGTTTACGACCGTACTTCGCTAGACAATGTGGTGGGACAGACCCCTGAAGGGAACGTTGGGACATTGGGCTGTGGACCAGATGGAAGGGAGAGTGAAGGGAGGGACAGTGGGCAGCAAAAAGCAGGCAACCCCAAGAGGCAGCGCAATGGCACTTTCCCAAAGTTTGACACGTTGACACATGTCTTATGTACAATGCAAGTAGCAACACTCTAACTTCATATGTGACAAACTATTGTAGCAACCAAGTAGCAACACATGACACACACACACACAACACACACACACACAACACACAACACACAACACACAACACACAACACACAACACATGCACAACACACATTGTCACTTTCAAAAACCATATGTCCATAGGGAAAGGAGCTATGTGGTGTCAAACAACTGTGGTTAGCAGGTCTACCGGAGGTGGTGTTAGACTAGACAGACCACTCACAGAGCAAGTGCGACCCAATTGGGGGGTTAGTGGGAGGCAATTGTGTCAATAGTGTCATAGGCTCACTGATTGGCTACTGTTATGATAACCAATGTGAGACAAGAAAAGGCACAGAGGGGCAACTAAGGGACATGGGGCACACACAAAAATGGACCAAGTGGGACAAAAGTGTAGGTGAGGGCTGAAAAAACACAGCAGGTAGACACAACACACACACACACACACAGCTGCACCATTTCTCTCCAGCCCAGCTTATCACAGCGCCAGATGTTGCTGAGGGAGGTGAGGACAACAACCATGGCAGCACGCACGACAATTCCAACAGCAATTGTGACGGCAATGAAGGAGGGGTCAGCCCACTTGAAGCGGGAATGAAGAACCATCATGTTCTGAGGTGTTGGTGTTGGTGTTGGTGTTGGTGGTGAGGCTGCATGTTTGTGAGAATTCAAGGTGAGGTCCACCCCGACAGGTTGATGCCACAGTTTGCAAATCTGTCCGTGATTGCTCATCGCTATTGTTCAAGCGTCAGTTATCACCAATTAGAAATTGGTTGCAGCCCGACATGACAGACAAAGCTACCAGTAGACCATTAACTACACCACACAAAAGTCTTGAACACAAATGCACAACACACCAAGCTCAGCGTATCTTTTGGTGGTGTTCAGTGGATCCAGATGTTTAGACCACCGTACAATTGTATTGGCTCTGATGGTAGTGGGACACTCACCACTAATATAGCAGTAAATGATCTTGGACGCCATTGTATTGGCTCTGGTGGCAGTGGGACACTCACCAGACCAATATAGCAGTAAATGAACTTGGACGCCATGAATGCCAGGTTGCTGCTGAAGTGGGCGGTGGTGACCTGATTAAGGTGGTCAACCATCTTCCCCACCCTCCTCCCTCCCCACCTCCCCTCCCTCCAACCCTCCACTGCACCTCCCCTCCCTCCTCCCTCCTTTCTCCCTCCCTTGCACAGTCACTCAGAGTCACAACTTGACCCCTGACCGGTGACCCAGTACTGGCAAAGTTGACAGTGTACACTCTCAATGGCAATGAATGTTGATGGAGTCAAGCTCTCTCACTTAACACTCAACAAAGCCCTCGGTTCAATATCATATACCGGAGCGACGAGAGATCACAAGATTTCTGCCCTGCCTCACGACTTACACTGCACTGCTATATGGTCATGCCTGATAGTGTTTGCATGCCAGCATGCCAGTTCCAACAAGATTGCAGTTTGCAGGTCTTGGGGATATTTAAAAACAGGTTCAGCATGTGAGCTTGCAGCAAACACGCACCTGCGCGGGAGGCCCAATGCTGGAGAAACAGTAGTGGGCCATAATGATTGCGCACGAGAATATGGCAACACCACCGGATAAATCAAGGACTTCACTGGTCATGTACGCCATGTACCTGACAGGCCAAATGATTTCGGCCATGGCACAAAAAAAGGGCATTTAAAAATGAACGCACGCGCCAATGAAGAGAAATGATATTTCGCCTTGGGAGTTCTGGAATTTGAGGAAGCTCAAGCGTTTTAGTGCGAAGGACACGGCCAGTCCAAAACCCACTGTAACGATGCAATGAGTGGTCTGATTTCCTCAGTTCAAACGAACCTCCTATGAGCGCAGACAGGAAGAGCACGGATAAGAACTGGTAAAAGACGCTCAGAACCGTGGAGGCGGTGAAGGAGTTGTCATCCACTGGGGAAAACGTGAGTACTTGGAAGCAGACCAAACCAGTAACCTGCTACAACTGGAAACCCAGAAACTAACCGTGAGGCGTAAACTTTCGCAAGGCTGTGAACAAAGCAATCGTTACGGGGTCGTTTAGTACGCCTTCTCCAAAAAGAACACAGAACAAGTCCATGTGCTCGTCAGGCTCAATCTGGAGAAACTTTAAGTGCCTTCAACGACGATCAACCAAACGGACCAACGCTGAACCCTCTGTGATCGAGAGAATTGTGCCATAAATCAGAGATTCTGTCGGGTTGATGATGTGAAGTCCGTTGATGATTCTGAGCAGACGTCAGTCCAATCGAATGGCCGTGATCAAGTCAGCTTGCCCGCGCTTGCCAAGCTCAAATATGACGACACCGACAAGAACCGCGAAAAAAAGAGTTCCGAGGACTCCGAACAGAATCGAAGTGCCTAGGTTCCCGAAGAATTTACGTTTCCTCATTGCAAAGCTTTCAGAGAAAACCTGCAACGGTCGCGTCAAAATGGCTCATCATATTGTATCACACGTACCAGCGGTGGTACAACCGCATAGAAGAAAAATGTCTCGTCGAAGCGCAAAGTGTGGTCGGCGTATTCAGGATCCTTGAGGTAGACAATCACCCCAATGATCAAACCAAAAACGAGGCATGCGAGATTGCTCATCCTGGCAAAAAAAAACGCCAAAAAAATGCAGATGATGAGGAGGAACAAGAAGAGGATAATGTCCACGCGACCGGCATACGTGCTTGAGTCCAGCAGCGGTGCCAGCATTTTGCGTTTGCTCGAAGGGTGCCTTCCGAAGCGGGCTGAATTTCTGGCAGTGTTCTGCGGATTTTGGTCCACAATTTTTGCCAAGCACCAGGCTGAGAGCACTCCACCGCAAACACCCTATCGGCATCGATATCGGCATATTTGATGGTTTTTTGTGATAGAGCGTGCGTTGCTGCTCCACCGCAGAAACCTTTTTCGGCAAAAGCCACATTGCTCACTGAGATAGAAACATGTGGTGCAAAGATAGATATATGTAGTGAGAAGATGGATACATACTGTGAGAATAATCATTCTAGACCTGTCTCGACTCTCGAAGCCACCGAAGCAGCCAGGCTGTGCTGCTCCTCATGGCCATGGCCATGGGAGAGAGAGAGAGAGAGAGAGAGAGGATTCAAGCCATTCAGGAACCGCTGAGCGGCCACAGACCCATGAGGGCCTGCCTGAAGGCATAAGAG
>QUTJ01031409.1:0-11524 GCA_003573635.1 Goniomonas avonlea | reverse complement strand
GCACCAGACGCAGCTGAGGTGGAAGAAAGACGGCGGTGCAGCTTACGAGGTCGTGCCGTCGGGGCGGCTGTACACTCGTGACGATATCACCATCTCCACTCGAGCGGTGCGTAGAGAACATCTTGGCTCGGGTGATCTTGATCAAGCTTTTTACAACTGCACCCCGGCAGGTGCTGCCTGCGGCGACCTCGTCGGCCATGTGCACCATCAAGGACGACGCGGGACGGGGCACCTCCATCACAACCGCCGGCGTCACCGCCTCCTTCACAATCACCGCCCGCGATGTGTACTATCAGGTCCGCCCTCGTACCCGCACGGCCGCCATGAGAACCGACCTCCTGCGTATGGGCCCTGAGCTCATGTGTATGGCCATGCTATATGAGAACTGGCCGTATGTGTGTATGGGCTGTTCGCATCTAGCTCCATGTGTCCTGACCTTTGTGCCCGCCCATTGATAAATTAGAGTCATCAGGATAAAGGTCTCACCCTGCCGACAGATGAGGCCGACAGATGACGACACCTTCGCAATCAAGATTGCGTCCTCGAGCGGACACAAGTGGGTCCCACCCGCTGTGTCCGACAGCAGCACGCCCGGGGTGAGTTGGTCACACACAAAACAACTGTCCTCTGTCTGCGCCACGGACACGTGGGAGCACTCCACCCCCGCCTCCTCCACCTCCGCCCACTCCACGGACACGTTCGAGCACTCCACCACCACTTTCCACCGCGCCACCCCCGCCTACTCCTCCACCACCACTCCACCACCACCATCCGCCACTCCCCCGCTCGACTCACTAGTGCCACGCTCGCCCTGGCAATTCGCTCGGCACCCCTCGCAGTTCTACATGTATGACAACTTGCTCCTTTGCTTTTTTTTAGAAACGTGTGTGTACTGTGTTTTGACGTTTGTTTGCAGGTGTACAACGTTGCCTATACGCCCACTACCTCTGGCCTGTACACCCTACACGTTCGGTGAGTTGTCGCCCTGCAGTGCCGCCCCTGCGCCGCCGCAGTGCACCAACTCACGGGTGGGTTGCAGGTTGGTGCAGCCTGGCGGACTGGTTGGGGAGTACTACGCCAACGACCTGCTCGCCGGCACTCCGTCCGCCACCCGTGTGGACTCGGAGATCAATTTCAACTGGGGCACTGGCACCGTGTCTCCGCTCTCTGCCGTGTACTCGGACTACGTCAGCGTGAGGTGAGCCTGCTCTCTGTCTGGGTTTGTCCTTGGACTGTCCATATTCAGTGTGAGGTGAGTCTCCTGTGTGTACTCCTCTGTCAGAGTCTCAGACTACGTCTGGACTCGGATTACCCATTGTGTCCTGTGTGTGCACTCCTATGTCAGAGTCTGAGATTCTCTTACTACGTCTGGACTGGATTGCGCCATTGTGAGGTGAGAGTACTGCCTGCGTATGGACTCAGCCAGCACCTTTCCAACTCAGCACCCGTGCAGATGGTCTGGGTTCGTGCAGAGTCCAACCACTGCGGAGTACACCTTCCACACTGAGACGGACAACGGCGTTCGTCTCTATATCTCTGGCAACTTGCTCTTCGACGATTGGGAAAACTCTGGCTCCTCTGTGACCAAGACCGGCACAATCGCGATGGTGGCGCACGGGGTGTACGAGCTGGTGCTGGAGTACCGCGAGGTCACGAGCACTGCCTCCGTTAAGCTCTACTTCAGCAGTCAAGACGTCGCACGGTGTGTCCCCAAGCAATGCATTGCCTGCAAACAGGAGGGTGCCTCGTCTGCCTGTCTACCCGTCTGCCTGTCTGCCTGTCTCATCTGTTCTGTCCTGCTCCCTCGCCCCCTTGCTACTGGAGTGCTCCCTCACCCTCCTGCTGATTGATCTGATCTGCTCTGTACTGGAGTTCCCTCACCCTCCTGCTGTGATCTGATCTGCTCTGTACTGGAGTGCTCCCTCCTCCTGTGATCTGCTCTGAACCGGAGTGCTTCCAAAAGGCACCGCATTTTCTTCCAGCTTCTGGTGAATCACCTCTGCACCTCCGATCTCGCAGCCTGCTCGGACTTCGTTTCCCTGACACCGTCTACAGCCGCATCATCCCCACGCGTTTCCTGTACAACTCCGGAACGCACGTGCTCGGCTCCCCGTTCGGCCTCCTGACGCAGACGGCGGCGATCTCAGCGACAACCTCGACGCTCGCCGGCCACGCCGTCACCGTCGTCACCTCGGGCACCTCCGCCTCCTTCAACATCCTCGCCCGTGACAATTACGGGTCCGTCCCCTCCTGCGTGTCGGGGTGTGCGGTCCCCGGGTGCCCGGTCGCTCACGTGCTCGTGCACCCATCGTCTACACTCTCTTTCTTCCATCGTCTACGCTCTCTTTCTCGTGCATTCCGTTCAACCCATATTTTGGTGCTGTGTCCGTGTACATTTCATGACATGGTGCTTTCTCCTGTACATCCCAAGACACACGCGGCATCTCCCTTTGACAAAGCCTTGACACATTCCGGGAACTTTGGACAACGTGTGACCCTGTGGCGCAGCAACCGCCTGACGCAAGGCGACCACGGCTGGCGCGTCGAGATTCTCGCCGCCACCGTGAGCGGCGTCTCTCTGCGCCCCAAGCACGCCACAGTCCTCAAGCTTGCTCCTGATTTGGGGCGTGACACGTACCAAGGCACGTCTGCGGTGCCGACGGCGTACAGTGCGTGCACCATCGACGCGCAACTCGCGGTTGTCGGGGGGCTGCAGGCCACCTACTTCGACAACGATGACTTGACTGGAGGTGAGGCCCGCCCCCAGTGTTCATGTTGTTGCTGCAGTTTGCGTGAGCCCTGGTTAAGATACCCTCGATGACCCCTTCTGCGCAGCCAAGCTCGTCACCACGGACCAGACTGTAGACTGGAGCGGTGTCGCAGCTGCGTTGCCCAAAACCGCTCTCACAGATTCTGCCTTTTCTGCTCGTTGGGAAGGGCTGTTCCTTGCAAATTTCGCGGAGGTGTGTCTTGTGGTTGTGGCGCCTAACAGGGTGCGCATGTCCGGTGGCGCATGTCTTGCATGGGTGGTCGTCTGCGCACGGTGTGATCACAGATTGACCCCCCAACCCCGCAGACCTACACGTTCAAAGTGTTCCTCGATGGCACCGTGGCCACCAAGGACGATCGAGTGAAACTGTGGGTTGATACCTCAGTAATAATTGACCAGGTGCGGTATCTCTTTTCTCTTCCGTTTTACTCTTTCCACTGCCACGCTGCTGGCCTCTTGTAAAAATCTGACTCCCTCGGCAGTGGACGTCTCTGGGCAACCCGCTCTGCACGGGAACAATAGATCTGGGCACTTACGCTGCCAACACTTACTACGACATCAAGCTTGAGTACAAGAACCCGTCCGCTGCCACTCCAGCCTACGTCTCGCTTCACAGCAGCAGCACATCTCAGGTACGATTATGGCTTTCGGCACCTGGGTGCGGATTTAGGGCTTGCCACGTGATATCCCTCACGAATCTCGTTTTGAACCGCGGAGCTGTTGTCGACCAGGACACACTATCAAGCTCAACCTGTTGAGTGCGACGCAACCTTGTTCTGCGACATCCCTTGCAAGCCTTGTGCGGCTGTATCACCCCACTGCCGCGGCGCTTCACCTCGCCTCGATGTTTGGAGCTTGGCACCTCACCACACGAGGCGTCCGCGACAGTGCTGTCAGAAGCGGCCGCACGCCACACGCAAACCGGGGCAGGTTTAGGCAGTGCCAGTAACACATGCTACAGACGAAATATGTTACAGTATGTGTTACAGCATGTGTTGCGCTGTTGCTACATATGGTTTATGCGACAGCTGTTGAGCATGTGTTACAGTGTAACACGTGCTACTTACGGGTTATGCATGTGTTGACCATGTGTTACAGTGAAACGCGTGCTTCATGCTTATGTCACAGCATGCGTTGAGCATGTGTCCCAGTGTAACACGTGCTGCAGACGGGTCGGGTCGAGTCCACACGCCTCTTCGTGGCCAAGGCAGTCTCGGGCTCTCCATTCTCGCTCACAGTTGTCCCGGCCGCAACTTGCGGCACAAACTCTCTCTACTTCCCTGGTCGGGTGCGTCTGTCTCACGTTTGATCTCTAAACGTAAGTTCTTGGATTGTTCTTGTGACATTACTCAAGGTCCGTATGCGCTGGCCTCACGTGCGTTCTGTTGTGCTCTGATGGTTCTCTCCCTCCTCTCTCCTCCCGCCTCGCCCCCCTCTCCCCCACCCCACCCCCCTCTCTCTTGGTGCTGACCGGTTATTGAGCTCTGTCAACAGGTATCCCTGGCCACTGCTGGTCTGGCAGCGACCTTCACAATTCGATCGCGTGATGCCTGGTTCAACGAGAAGATCACGGCAGGAGATGCTCCCAAGGTGCCCGGGGGCGCCTTGTCCCATGATTTACACTGAACTCTTTGTCCCAAAATGCTCAACAACTCCGCAATGCCCTCTAAAACTTTCATCTAGCATATCCCGTGCCCTCCTGCGATCACAACGTTCTCTCGCCACCTGCACACTCCCATGATCTTGGCTTGTCCTTTCGCAGTACATCCCGCTGAAATTTCAATGACTAGCGTTGTCAGCCTCAGCGTGAGTGTTTTCCTGATTGCGCTGGCGCAGGTGCACGGTGTCAAGGGCAGCACAGCCTGGGACGCGACAGTGCTCGAGAGCTCCACGCGCGTCGGCGAGTACCTGGCCGTGTACACGCCGACGGCCGCTGGGACCAACACAGTAACTCTCACCAACCCTGGCACCGACGCTACAGCGGCGCTGACATGGTCGTTGGATGTCAAGGTTGGCGCGACGTGCGGGCCGACATCGACAGTGTGGGGCATGGGCCTGACGCTGGCGACGGCGGGTCTGATCTCGTCATTCACGGTGCAGGCCAAGGACACGGCGGGCAACGACCGCACAGTCGGCACAGACATGTTTGTGAGCAGGGCGCGCGGGTCCGACGGCGTGCAGCAGAGCGTCGTGCGCTACCTCGGCACGACGACCGGCCAGTACTCTGCGGCGTACCGGCCGACGAGGTCCGGCACCTACCAGCTCGATATCGCCGTCGTCCGCCAGAACGGCCTCAACGCCACCTACTTCAACGAGCTCGACTCTGCCGTCCACACCGTCGACAGTGACATCAACTTTGACTGGGTTTCCAGCCCGCCCCAAGATATTCAGAGTCGGTTCCAGGTGTGTCGGTGTTTCGTGGGGCTTTTCCGGCGTGGGTGTGTTTTGTGGTGCAGCTGTGAGTTCTTCCCTTGCTCGGATGTGCTTGTGTTCTGTGAGTCCTCCTTGTTCGTGAGTGATATCATAACCTATCTCGCGCCCCTGCCTCTCGCAACACTAGCGCATGGAGAAATCGTGATGTCCGCTTGGATGGTCTTCGCGACGCAAGACGCGTATCAAGGGCACTAAAGTGTTTCGAGACGTATCAACGAGAACACAACGTGTGAAGAGACGCATCAACGAGGACACAAAGTGGTTCGAGGCGTGTCAGCGAGGATTCAAAGTGTCTGGAGACCTCACCGACGGGCAGGTAAAATGGTCCGGCTACTTGCGAGCGGTGGACACGGGCGAGTACACCTTCGCAATGGAGCTCGGGGGCGCTGGTACGGTGGACGAGCGCGTGCGGCTGTGGGTGGACGACCACTACCTGATTGACCAGTGGAGCAGTCTGGCGTCGACGACCCCGACGTACACGACCGGCCTGGTGGGCAACGTGCTCTACGACATCAAGATCGACTACTCCGCCCAGGACATCAAGGCCGCGCTCAAGTGGAAGTGGCAGTCTGCTGGCGTCGGCGGCGGCTGGCCCGTGGTGCCCAACTCCCACCTGTACTCTCTCCACGACCACTTGTCGGGCTCGCCCTTCTCGCTCACCGTCGTGCCCAACGCGCCTTGCGGAGCTGTGTCCACTGTCACGGGTCCCGGTATAAGTCTGGCGACCGCTGGTGTGTCTGCGTCGTTCACGATCCAAGCCAGAGATTCGCTCGGCAACCTCCGCACCGTCGCCACCGACACCTTTGTGGTGCGGTCGGAGGAACAAGGGTACTACTACACGCCGGCGCTCTACGGTCAGGTGGACCCGATTGCCAACGCGACCGGGACGTACTCTGTCAAGTACGCTGTGCGCCGCAAGCACAACGAGGGTTCCTACGCCGACCACGGTCCCTACCACAACCTCCTCGCTGAAGTCGCCACGCCGCTTGGACTGGTTGCCACGTACTTCGACACCTTCACGACCACGGCCACGGACTACATTCCCGGAACCGCCAAGAAAATTAAAATTGACACACGGGTCGACTGGAGCGGGACCAACGTGGTGCCCGACGCGGCGCTGACCAACTCGGCGTTCTTTGTGCGCTGGAAGGGTTTCTACAGGTGCGCCGCTCTTCTCACATTTGACACGTTCTCCCTCTTTGCGGTGCGCCGCTCCTCTCCCATTTGACACGTACTCTTTCTTTGCGGTGCGCGCTCCTCTCACAATTGACACGTACCCCTTGTGCGCTGGAAGGGTTTCTACATGTGACAGGTACTCCTGAAACGCAATCCTGACGCGTGGCGTGTTGTCCCGGCACAGCCTCCCGTCTGACTCGCGTCTGTGCAGACCCGGGTTCACTGAGCGGTACTCCTTCTCTGTCACCGTGGCGCAGAACGACCACTACGACCGCGTGCGGCTGTGGATTGACAACGTCCTTGTCCTGGAGCAGTGGACGTCGCTCAAGGCAACCCAGTGGACAGAACTCCTGGCTGTGCCCAACAAGGCGGATGGCTTCATGGCTATCCGGATGGAGTATCTCAACGGTGACCCGACCAAGGAGGCATTTGTGCAGCTCAAGACTCGTAGCGGGTCGACGCCCGACGGCGTGCTCGACCCGCTGAGGACGTACCAGGCCTGGCCTGTCCGGTGCGTGCTGCCGCACCAACCCTGCCCTGCCTCTGCTGCTCTTGTCCTTGTGGATGCATTCTACCTTTGCTGTCTGTCTTGGTGCAACAAACACGCGCAACAACACGCGCAACAACAGCCATCACGACCCACGTACTGACACGGCACCGGCAGTGCTCGCACGTTCTCGAGACAAGGCCTGGCCGCCACCTACTACGACGCCGTGGACCTCACTGTCCCCAAGCGCGCCGGGTTTGTCAAGACGCTGGACTGGTCGGACGCCGCGGTGCCTCACTCGCTGGTGAACAACCAGTTCTCTGCGCGCTGGAAGGGCTATGTCCGTCCCAGCAGAAGCGACCGGTACACGTTCACATTCACCCTGGCGCTCAAGAGCGAGCGAGTGAAGATGTGGATGGACAACTCGGTGGTGATTGACCAGTGGAGCAGCCTCTTGGCGACCTCACCAACCGCCACCTTGGCCTTCCCCCGGGCCAACGAGCTGTACGAGGTGACCGTCCACTACCTCAACACCGGCGGCAACTCAAACTTCGCGCTCAAGTGGCAGAACGCCGGAGCGGACGAGCGGTGCGACGCTGTCACGAGTCACACGAGTACTCACACGTTGCTACATGAGGCGTGAGAATCTGTTTCTTTTTTCATGAAGGTCTATCGACACGGAGTGGCCTCAGGGCCATCACTACACCTCTCACAACCCTGGCCCCCAGGTCCACAACTCTAAACTCAACCCCGGCCCCCCAGGTCCACAACTCCAAACTGAACCCTGGCCCTCAGGTACACAACTATCGCCGCCTCTGCCAACGATCGTGTCGCGAATCAGATCATCCCCATGAGCCGGCTCTCAGTGCAGCAGTCGACGTCGGCGGAGAATGACGACTCTGCTTTGTGGTCTTGGACAACAACCAATGGCTGCCCGGGCACTGACACGGTGACGGGGTCGCGCTGCAAGGGCCCTGGAGGGTTGAGAGAGAACCCGCCCATGCGGTTGCAGGTGTGAGGGATTACTCGAGATCAATGCGAGAGGCTCTCAGGAGCACGCGCCGTCATTGCGATTGGATATGTGAGGGAGTGCAGCGATTATTGGGAGAACGCGCCAATGCGATGAGAGCTGCTGCCGATAGGTGTTGGGAGCACTGAGATCAGATTGGTCAGCTTGGGGGGGGGGGGGGGGGGGGGGGGGGGGGGGGGGGTCAAGCAGCGTTTCAGGGCCCAAGACCTTGTCGAGAGATGGGCGCTGAGGTGTCGTCTGCAGGTGAACCCCGGGCCGGTGTGCTCGGCGACCTCGACCAAGACCGGCGACTCCGCGACGGGCGCGCTGCTGACCTTCTACACCGTCGGCGCCAGCATTACCTTCGCCCTCGTTTCCAGGGACCAGTTTAGCAACCAGGTGTGTCTCGTGCTCTCTCCATCGGGTTTCTGTGTTTCTGTTCCTGCAACAGGCGGGTGGATCGCAGATATGCTGAGCGATTTGCTTTTGATAATGACAACACCAAGCAAACTCTCTTGAGAATACAGCACCAACCAACAACCTTGTCGTGAGAACAACAGCACCAACCAACAACGGCGCGCAGCGAGACGGGAACACGGACGCCATCTCGTACCGGCTCACGGGGCCTGGAGGGACGCACTCTGGCACAGCGTGGGGCCGGCCGAGCACAGACATATTCAACCGCGGCGGGGTCTACGACTTGGCAATCAAGGTCACGGCCTCTGGTGACTACGTCGCGACTGTGCGGGTCTCACCTGGTGTGGGGGCCACAGACACTTCACGGTGCGCCCTCCGTGCATAGATGTATCTGCTAACTGATAGATTCACTCCCGCATCGAGTGGTGAATCTGTTTCTGGGCGCGCTGATCCTCCTCTCAAGCGGCTCGAAAGCTCTCTTTGAGTCTGCCCCTTGTGTTGTCCGATATTGCTTTGTTTGGGTGCTAGAACGGTCAGAGATGCACTTTTGCGTGTAAGTGACCCGTCTCGATCTCCATGTCGTGTCGGAGTCGCACAGCCGAGCGCCCAGTCGCGAGACGCGCTGTCTCAGCAGCGGGACCATGCCGCTCAGCACCGTGCGCGCAGGTCTGGCGTGTCGGCGGTGTACTTCTCCAAGGTCGGCTTCCTCGGTGTGAGCGCGCACCGCTGGGACTCCGCAGTAGATCTCGACTGGGGCAAGGAGCCGCCAATCATCGACAACGCCTTCAAGCGTGGCAACTTCAGGTCCGCTGAGAGTGGCAGGGACGGCCTGAGTGTGAGAGAAGAGGGAGAGCCGCATGGAGCAAGTGTGTGCGAGCGTGAGCAAGCTGGCAGGGCAGCAAAGCATGCATAGGAGGGCAGGGCAGCAAAAGCATGCAGGAGGACAGGGCAGCAAAAGCATGCACAGGAGGACAGGGCAGCAAAAGCATGCACAGGAGGACAGGGCAGCAAAAGCATGCACAGAAGGACAGGGCAGCAAAAGCATGCACAGGAGGACAGGGCAGCAAAAGCATGCACAGRWGGGCAGGGCAGCAAAAGCATGCGCAGGAGGACAGGGCAGCAAAAGCATGCACAGATGGGCAGGGCAGCAAAGCATGCGCAGGAGGGCACATCTTGGGCAGAGCTTGGGGGTTCTTTTCCCCAGATATTCTGGCGAAAATACCACAGAGATTCTGAAAAATGTACAGAGCGAAATGTGTTTATGTCTCCCGCGTGGTGTCAAGTTACTGCGCGCCACGCCCTGACACCCAGCAACAGTGTCCGCTGGACTGGACTGGTGAAGCTCCCGTACACTGACACCTACACTTTCACCCTCAATTCTGTGGGTGGAGGGTCGCGTCTGTACGTTGGCGGGTCGCTGCTCGTGGACAAGTGGGACGACGACGCAGGCGTGCACTCGTGGAGCATGACCATGGCGCTCACGCAGAACGTCCTCTACGACCTGCAGGTGCCTGCCCATCTGTGTTGGCCTGCCTTGCCAGCCCCCCCCGTAACCCCTTGCCCGCCTGGCAGGTGGAGTACCAGAAAGCGTCTGGCACCGGCCTCGCCGCCATCTCGCTCAACTACGCCAGTCAGCGAGTCGCCAAGGCTGTCATGCCATCCTCTCGTCTCTTCCCTCCGGGGCGCATAGTCAGGTGCGCGTCATGTCTCATTTGGTGCAGTGTTTTTGACGTCGAGAACTGTTTCGTGGTTTTGTTTCTGTTTATTTTCCTCCACGGAAACGCTTGGTTCATGGTTGCCATTTTTCAGAAAACCACGTTGCAATTATTGATAATGTTAGAACTTGATATGTAAACGCTTTTGTTGATGCAACAGACACCTCTCTCCCTGCATTTTTATGCTGTTGTCGCAGTTGAAGTGCCGAGTACTTTCGCAATTGCTTGCACGCCTCACACACCCTCCGCAGTGGGAGTTGCCTCGCACTCTCACCGCAGCCATCAGGTCGCCTCACACACTACCGCAGTGGATTTCCTTCGGAGCTTAACGTGCGCCCTGGGGGTCTGTGCTCGGTGACGTCGTTCATCTACGGAGGAGGAGTGTCGATTGTCACCGCCGGCGTGAGCGCGTCCTTCACCATCCAGATGCGCGACATGTACGGCAACAACCGGGTCCACGACTTTGGCTCGGACTTCGAGGTTGATGTCCAGGTGCGCACCACCAAGTCCTTGTGTGAGGGCTGCTTCCGCGTGGCCAGTGCTCCGCGGGTCACAACGTGAATCCGAGGACGAATGGTCAAAGCTCCCCTGAAAGGCTGCAGTCAAGGCCCGCCTTGCTGTATGAGGAAAGACGTGCACGCATTGTCACCTGCAGTGCATTCCTCAATACAGAACACCCTTCCACACCGTTTGAGCACAATTTCAAATTCAGTGCATTTCTCGCAACACAAGAGCAGCCTTCCACTGTGTTTGAGTAGTATTCTCTTCAGCACAAGCGCAGCCTTTTACACTGCCCCACGCAGTACATTCCGGACGACTACGGCACGGCCGGCGTGACCATATCTCGGGGCGCAGTCAGCATCCCCTACACAAACACGGGCAAACGCACGGTGTCCTTCCGCCAAACGCGCAGTGGGACGCACACACTGGTGGCGGCGTTCGTAATGGGAACGTCCGGCGTCGGGAGCGGCCTCATGGCAACGTACTACGACGAGGTCGGCCGCACCAAGCCGCTGCTCTCTGTCGCAGAACCCGTCGACTTCTCGGCCACGGGCAACGCCGCGCCTTTTGTCGCGGAGCAGTACCTCGTGGCCGACGGCGCCTTCAGCGTGCGCTGGGAGGGTTTTGTCAAGTCGGCGGCCGCTGGTGAGACGACCTTCACCATGACAGTGGACTCGGTGGACGAGCGCGTGAAGCTGTGGGTGGACAACCTGGTCCTCATCAGCGAGTGGACGTCGCTGTCGGCGCTGGCCTCGGGGAAGACTTACAACCTCCCCCTCGCCGCGGGCACGATGTACGACATCAAGATGGACTACAAGTCCGTCGGCAGCGTGGGCAACGCCAAGGCCAGGCTCAAGTGGGAGTACGGCGGCTCCGCCGTCGACCCGATTCCTGCCTCGGCGCTGTTTGAGAAAAAGATTGTCGGTGGCGCGTCGGTCCGCGTGGAGACCCGGCCCGCGGCCTCGTGCATGACCACCTCCACCTCCAGCGGCGCCGCCATCACCAGCGCCACAGCG
>QUTJ01031408.1:0-11502 GCA_003573635.1 Goniomonas avonlea | reverse complement strand
CTCTCCCTCTCCCTCTCCCTTTCCCTCTCTCTCCCTCTCTCTCTCTATCTCTCTCTTGTGTTTACTGTGCACTGTGACTGTTGAAGCTCCAGCAGCGCATTGGTTCCATCTCGGGCACAGCTAACAGGCTGCTGACAGGTGCTTGACTCGACTTTCAAGCCTGTTGCGCCATCCGGGGTGGCCATGACGTTCAACGTCGATGCCGTCAAGAGCGAAATGACTCTGATGTTCTCTTCGTCGGGCAGCCTCACTGTTCCAGTCGGGCGGCTGGTGCCCGGCCAAGCCTTGCAACCTCTTGCCTCCTCACCTTTACGCCTCCAGGTTCGAGCTCCCCTGTCCGAGCAACCGAGTTGTCTTTTGAGTATTTGTGGCATTATGTTATCAATCACATTCTGCCAGCCATTCACAATCACTTTCATGGTCACTCTTTGAGCCCATACTCCTGGGGAAATGCTGGTCTGTGGTTTCCCATCACGGCATTGCTGCCCTTTAGGCTCGAGCACAGCATTGCCAACATGTTCATCATTGCTCTCGGCCCACATCTTTCCGCTCCATCCGTCACTCCGCTCTTCTGCTCCTACTTCGATGCCGGAGTACCCCAGCCTTCCGGCCTGCCCTCTCTCCCTCGAGGGTGGCGGCACGAGGCGACACCAAAATTATGAAGTTGTGGGGAGCAGGGTGACGTAATTTGAAAGGTGACATAGTGACGCCGCGGCAGGTGCTTGCCAGCGACGTCGTCACGACTGCTTGCACTGCTGAGGGCGCCGCGCTTTCCATCTCCACAGCAGGCACCACCAGCTCGTTCACTCTCACCCTGCGAGACTCATTTGGCAATCCTCGAACGATTGGTGGATTGGTCTTTTCCGTGGTGCTTCGTGGAGCCTCTGGGTACCGCGGGTACGCTAAGGTTGAGGACTTGGGCACAGGGAAGATGGTGGCAACGTACACGCTCACGGCGGCCGGCGACTACGCGGTCAGCATTACGAGGCTGGGCGTCAGTATTGCTGACGCCCCGTTTGGCCTCGTGGTTAGTCCTGCGGCGTTGGCCCCGGAGCTCAGCTTTGTCGGCGGTGCGTGGCCGTCCGTCTCTCTTGGCGCCTGCTTGCACCCCACTTGCATCAACTCTCTTCAAACCTTTGTGTGTGTGTGTGTGTGGTTGGTGGCCACCAATCTTGCGTTAAGATCTCACCGTTGTCCCAGGCGACGGCACTCGCTTGGCTCAGACCGACAAGGAGGCAACATTCTCAATCACCGTGCTGGATAGGTTTGGTAATGATCTTGTGAGCTCATTGCAATTCAGTGCCACTCTCAAGGGTCCTGCCAAGGACGATGTGACTCCGAGCCTCGGCGTGGTCGAAGGGTCTGCGTTGTATCAGGCGTCATACCTCGCCACTGTCGCTGGAACCTACTTTCTCACCATCATCAGCGACGGCTTGGTGGTTGGCGTACCGTCTCAGGTGCAGGTGGCCCCAGCGCGCCCCCTCGTGGCAGCGACAACATACCTTGGCGCCGGTGTGTCTGTTGCAGTCGTCGGGGAGAGTGCTGTGGTCCACGTTCACGTCCGAGACCGTTACAGCAATCCTACTGCTGGGACGGTTGAGGTGATGGCGTTGGGGCCCGTCGACGGCAGCGGCGACCCTCCGTCCCTCCCAAACTTCCACACCTGCGTCCCCCGCCCTGGAAGTGAAGTCGCAACGGTCAGCTCGCCCATGACATGTGCGTACGTGGTCACCGCCAGTGGCAACTATGTTATCTCCATCACAGTGGGACAAGACACGGTGACGACCCTAGCCACGGTGAAGCACACGTTTTTCTCGGCAGCTTCGTCTGTTGTGGGTGAACTCGCTCGCGACTACGTTGCCGGCGTTCCACGGATGCTGCACGTCAAGGGCCGCGACACTTATGGCAACTCGCTTAATTCCAACGTGTGTGGCGCAGGGTCATGCTCAGAGCTCTCTGCGAAGCTCTGGCCCATCCCGTTCTCCACCGCATTCATACCTACGCCGACCACATTGAGCGTGGTGGACACTGGCACTGGGGAGTTTGACGTTGTTGTCCTCTCCTACCGCTCGGGTAATTTTACAGTGGAGGTGTCGTCGTTCGGAAGGCACGCGATCGGCTCCCCGGAGCTGAAAGGCATCAGGGTCATGCCTGGTCCGGCGTCCATGGCTCACTCGACCGCAGCCTGGGGCTTCGATAGGGCAACTGCAATCGACATCACGGTCTTTGCCGGAGACATTGGTGGTTTCCAGACTGTATGGGTCCAGCTACGCGACAAGTTCGGCAACCCAGCCACCGGTCAAGCGGACTTCGGTGTGAGCATTGATTCCAAGTGTTTGAACCTCATTGGTGGTCAAGGCTCTTGCGGGTTCCGAAACTACCTTCAGAACCTTGAGTATGATTGGAGACGCACGGATGGAATCCAAGTCCTCACGTTTTTCGTGGCATTGCCCATCAACACTGACATTGCGGAGCTGGAGCTCACGTTGTTCGTGGATCTGTTCCCGAACGTCCCGAACAAAGTCCATGTCATCGGCAGTCCAATTAAGTCCGCTAAGTTTCGGCCCAAGGAAGGGGCGCTGTCCGCGCAACACTCCTTGGTGAGTGCTCCTCTGTGTGCTAAATGCTGTTGCCTTTGCTTGGCCCTCTGTGCATAGTTTCGACCTCTGGCCGCTTGGCTCACCTCTCCTCACGCAGGTATTCGGCCCGGCCTTCGACTACGAGCGGGGCATTCTCCAAGGGTTCACAAAAGCTGGACTGCCATTTGAGTGTTTTATCCAAGTTCGCGATGTTGACCGTGTGAACGTCCGTTCCGATAGGATGAGCAACGCCACAATTGCCGCGACTCTCAAGCCCATCGTTGGCGCCGCAACCAAGGTCGCCCAGGTCCGTGCACAAGTCTCGTAAACACACTGAATCCAAGTAGCCCCTTAAGTAAGATTCATATCGCTATTGAGAAACTCCCGAGGCACCATTCGCGACACCCAACTGACCCGACCCAATGCAGATTGACGGTAACAAATATATCCGCTTCCTCAACCTGACCAGATCTGGCGTATATTTAATGGAAGTGCTCCTGCAAGGTCTGCCGGTTGACCAGGGCACATACACCGTCACTGTTCGCCCCGCGACCTTGACGGTTGTGCGGCTCTGTCCCAGCCCGACCGAACCAGTCACTATCTCCAAGATCCAAATGATATGCCTCCTCGGCTCTGACAAGTACGGCAACCCTGCTGACACACCAACCCCTGGAGATTTCACCTGGGGCGTCGAGACGCACAACAAGAACATCGAAGCCGAGCTGCTGCACCAGCTCCCAGCCATGCCGCAGCTGATGGTGACGGCCCAGGTTCCCGGCTCTTACAGAGTGAACGTGATCGTGAACGGGCAGTATGCGCTCGATGGCCCTGCGGTCTTGACTGTCAGAGCCGGTGAGCCTCACCCCGACTCGTGCCTCCGCCTGTACAACGGGACCGGTGTTCACATGGCCAACACAACGTTCTCCGTGTATGTGGAGCCGCGCGACGCCATCAGGACGCTGCTCGTTGGCCTGATAAACGGGCTTCCGTTCGAGACGTCGCCCCCGCCCGCAACACCAGCCCCCACCTCGACCGCCACCACCACGGCAGCTAAGACCACTGCAGCTCCAACTTCTGCGCAGTGCCCACCTGGCACCGTGTTCCTCAACCAGACAGCCGCCAACACAGCAGCGACCAACTCGACGACGGGCAACTCGACGAGCGACAATTCTGGCAAGCCACGGCCTGCAGGCTGCTACTTCCCCAACTCCACTCTGGCCTCGACGCCTGTGGCCTCGTCGCCGGGTCGTCGCCTGCTGCAGACCAACGCGACCACTGTGGCTCCTGCTCCGGTGCCACAACCAGGTCCCGCTTGGCCTGAGTTCCCGTTCGAGTTCAGAGCAACCGGTCCAACTGATCTGGCCGTGACCATGACCACCACGCGGTCTTCACCAATGGATGGCATGGCGCTGCCGGGGACGAGCGTGAGATTTAGCGTCTCTGGCAGCTATCAGCTGAGCGTGTTGTGGCAAGGCAACAATGTCGCCGGCAGTCCCTGGACCATCACAGTGTTGCCCACCTCTCCCTCGGCGTCCACGAGCACAATGTCCGGGCGCGGCCTCTTGGCTGCAATCATGGGAATTCCAACAGATCTATGTGTGGAGGTGCGGGATGCGTTTGGCAACCGTCTCAACCTTCGAATCGCGGACCCCCAAGTGCTGCAACCTGTTGTCGCCAGACTTGACAACGTCAACGGCACCATTCTTAGCGTGAAGTTGGCGTGGAGTCCAGACACCGGGGGAGACCACATAGTCTGCGGCACCTATATGCTCACCCGGCTGAACCCAAGCTCGGTGGTCGTGACTGTGTTTGGGAGGCATGTTGCTAAAAGCCCGTCGCTGTTGGCAATCTCTGCTGGTCCTCCTCCCAAACTGACGAGGGCAGAGATGTCGACGTCTGGCGCTAGGGTGCGCATGTGGTTTGACGTTGACGGTGATCGAGCGGGCCTGCTTGGGCGGTTCAGTTGCAAAAACGTGCGTGTCCAGTTGATCGGTAGATGGTAGTGCCACCCTTGATGGCGATGCTCTCGCGACCAATAGTCGCACTGACTCTGGATTTGAGGCTGAGTGTCAAAAAAATCAGTCTGGACAGGCTAGACGACTCCATAAGCAGAGCGAACCAGCTTGTACAGGCAGATCACAAACAACATCTCGGATCCACCACTTAGCCATCAGTCGAGTCAGAAGATACCGCGTTGCTCAGTGATGCTATTTCACAATATCGCTTTCCCAGGGTTTAATGTGTTGGTGCAGATTCTGGATGAGGCTTCATACGAGAAGGTCGGTCTGCGGGGGAGCTGTACATGGTTCTCCAACAGCATTCTTGACGTCAGGCTGGACCAGACGTCGTCGGTAGCTCCAGGAGACTTCCTGGGTCTCAAAGAGGTGCTCGTGTGTTTCTGTGTAGCGGTCAGCAGTTGGCACTTCCGAGCACAGTTCACGGTCGCACACCACGTCTGGTTGAGCTGCAAACCGAAAAAAACACCTTCTCACGCTGAGATCAATAGCTATATGCCAAACGCTGCGCCAGATGGAGGCGAGGCACACGGCAGCCGAAACAAAGACACAGTTGGACAACACCGCACAGTGGTATTGTCGCACTCGTTTGGGCATAACACCCACCCGTAGGGTGTCCTCCGCGCCACCTCCCACGATTCTACAACTGCGCAAGGACGCACGTCAGTCGATCCCGCACAGCGCCAGCAGATCGCGACTGGCGTTTTAGTGGCACCAGAGACACTCGGTGTCTGCGAGGACTTGGTTCTTGATGCCTCTGGCTCCTTCGGTCGGCGACTGACCAAGTACTTCTGGGGTCTTGGCTCTCAGGTCTCGACTACCTTTCCGCAATAGCCTTGATTCCATGCACGCTGCCCGTGTTTTCAATGCCGGGTGTGTCTGGAGCTCGCGGTCTCATATATCTCCGGCAGGAGGGCTTGAATGCGCTCAACGTGCGTGAGATTTTGGAAAGCATCGGTGTGCAGAACCCTGACGGCCGAACACAACGCATCGTCCTGCCTTCCACGCTCATTCAGCTCGGAAAAACCTATGTATTTGCACTCCAGGTGACCGCAACTCTCATGCGTGTTGGCGCACACCATCGTTCTCTCTTTCCCGAGCTAAAATCCGAGGTTTTCGTGGGACAACCCGTCAATGCACTCTCTGCGTCGAAGACCCAGTTTTGCAGATCGCGCACACTCACAAACACATGCGCCAAGGTTTTTTTGATCCACATTTGGCATCCTTGGTGTTGGGGAATTGAATGCACCTCGGACTTGCCACTGCCGCACGCTTGTGATCGGGCCTGTGCCAAAAGTGTCCCCAGGTCACAGACATAACCGCCGGAGCGACCGAAGCAGCCACCTACACGGCCAAAGTGCGGCGTGGCGTTCTCAGGACGCCAGTGGTTACAATCATCGGCGGTTCTCATCGGAAAGCGACCCGCAAGCAGCCGCTGCTCTTGGAGGGCAGGGTGTCGCTCTCGACTTGCAGTGCCGAGGTGTGCGAGAGCCTGTGTTTGTGGCTGTGTCCGAGTCCGAGTCCGTGTGTTGGCTGTGGTCGTGTTTTTGCATGCGTGTTGTCTGCCCTCATGACGATGTGTGTGATGTCAGCTTGCTAACTCACTCCCAGAGCGAGCGAGGCGGGATAATGTTTTTCACCTGGGAGCTGGAAGGGCGCACCCCACCTGCCGGACTGCTGCCGCCCAACAATCTCAACTCCACTGCAAGAAACTTGTTGCTGCGAACAGGTGATGTTCTCGTGCCTGATACCACCATTCACGATGGTTGGAATGCATGTGCGCGCTTGATGTGAGCTCCATTTGATCACGTTGACTGGGCAAAAACGCAAGGCACAGTTGCGAATGTAGACGTGCAAGCGACCACAGCCTCACACACAGCACAGACCTGCTCGACGTTGACTTGACCTACACTTTCATATTCCGTGGCGGCATGGTCAACAAGCCTTCCCTCGTGGGCTCTGCGACGTACGTCCTCCCGATACAAGACTACTTTTTTCTTGCTGCAGCCAGGGTCGATTTCGTTGATCCTGCCGCACCTGCCCACTGGTCCCAGTTCTCCCCACCAGCAATCCCAGGTCGCAGACGTCGAAGCTGACCGTGGCGTGGCAGGGTGAAGGTTGAGGTGTCACCGCAAGATCTTGTCGCAGTCATTGACGGAGGGTCTCGCACTGCGCCCACAGCCCTCGCCTTGACCGTCGACGGCTCCCGTAGCCATGACCCCGACAAGGGCAGGTACAGGCTTGTTTTTCCCACCTTGCTGAACGACATATGCCAACCGGGATATCGCAGGATGGGTTTCGGCGCGACGAACAGCACTGCAGACCAAGAACCTTCGCTGGTGGTGAGTCTGTTCGCCCTCCTAGCCCTTGACCAGTCGATAACGCAACTGTGGAGCGGATGGCTCTGTGTTCTACCTTTGGTCTTATTCTCGTGTCAGACTGCATGGTAATAGCTTTAGCACATCTCTGCCCCCTAGCATCCCAACTGTTGCTGCTTGTGGCAGACGAGGTAACAGAGTCCTCAGTTCTTCTGGACTTGTCGACGCCTGCCCACCAGCACGGACCCCGACCAGTCTGGAGACTGCTCCTACAATCTCTCTGCCGTCGACCCCCTGCTTGAAGGTACAGCCTTTTCCAGCAATGTCTGTTGCCGTCGGAGCCATTGTTCTGTGTTCCTTTTGATATCTTGTCGGTTTCGTTGCGTTGCTGGCGTTGTTTCACCGCAAGTACTGCAGGCGCACCCAAGCTCTTCTTCCCTAAAGCTGTCTTGCGCCCTGGTCGACTTGACTTCAACTTAATTGTACAAAAGGAGCCAGGACCAAGATCCTCGCGTCCACGGCCTCGGCAGTCGAGTACCTCAGTCTCCATTTTCATGCTCACAAACACCACCGAGACGATAGCGGTGCGCGTTTGTTGATCGACAAGGGTGGTTGTTGTCGACTTGAGCGAGGTTATTGTCAACACACGGAAGTGGGAGATTATTGTCGACACAAGGAAGCGGGAGGTGATTGTCAAGCGGGAGGTGATTGTCAACACARGGAAGCGGGAGGTGATTGTCAAGCGGGAGGTGATTGTCAACACAAGGAAGCGGGAGGTGATTGTCAAGCGGGAGGTGATTGTCAACACAAGGAAGCGGGAGGTGATTGTCAAGCGGGAGGTGATTGTCAACACAAGGAAGCGGGAGGTGATTGTCAAGCGGGAGGTGATTGTCAACACAAGGAAGCGGGAGAGTATTGTCGCGTCCACACGCGAGGTTATTGTCCACATGGGCGCGGTTCTAGTTGGCATTGGGAGGTCGCATCCACAACCTCCGATGCCCACCCGCTCCACGCCATCCGCATCCACATCCGCTCCATACTGGGCTCGGTGTGAATACGCTCCTCCACACGCCCCCCCCCCCCGCACTCTGCAGCCACCTCCGAGTCAATACACTCCGATTGATTTCATTCTGTAGGTGGCCCCGCCAGCATCGCCCTCATCGGTAAACACAAGCACACTGCTCGACAACAGCACGGTCTCTTCAACTGTGCCAGCATGGAAAACCGTGTCTGTTGCTGGCGCAGTACCTGTCCTGATCAAGGCAATCACGGCGTTACGCTTAAATCCTGGTGATTAACTCTGATAGTTGCGCCTGGAATGCCATGTGCAGTGTGCGTGTGTGTCTACCAGGTAGTGTCTCAATCCCATTGTTGGACTGTTCTCAGTCGCATCGCCTTGACTGTTCTCGCTCTGACAGCCCACGCAGATCATCGCCTGTCGCTGGAGGCGAGTCTCGGCCAACGAGAATCTGGAAGGGAGCGTTGGACATGGTCGGTCGTCATGGGCGACTCAGTGAGTTGTCTATTGCCACAGCTGACTTGGTGACCGCATGAGCCTTCTCATTTGTGTCACTCTTGTGACAAGGTGCTCCTGTGGTATCGTGCAGCTGACTGATTGACTGTGGTATCGCGACATCAGGCACTGTGACGTGTGACAGACACACGTGACATCGGGCACTGTGACGTGTGACTGACACACGTGACATCGGGCACTGTGACGTGTGACTGACACGCGCGATAACAGGCACCCTCGCTCGGGTTCCAGCTTTCGTCGTCTGCACACACTCAGCACCTCGTGATCGCACCAGGCTCACTCACTGGAGGATCAGTGTACACGATCCGGGCCAGCGTCGAGAGAGACGGGGTGGTTGGGTTTGCGGACGTCACCTTGGAGACAAACGCCGGACCGTCCGGCGGCACGTGCAGCGTCGGCGGCGTGTGCGTGTCCTTCCAGCGGGCGTGTGTGTCCATGTCAGACGTGCTGTCGCTGTCCTGTGACGGCTGGGACGACGAAGAAGAAGACATGCCGCTGAGCTACTCCTGGTCGGCTGTTCTGCCGAGGGAGCCAGGCATGGACCAGCTCGTCACGCCCTTGGGGTTCAGAAGCAACGCGCAGACTCTGGTGGGTTGATTCAAAGATCGCATTGCTGACCACCTGCGCCATCTGTCTCCGGCTTATGGTGCCATTTCTTTTTGAGCTGACAACAAGCTCGCGCGTGTCGGGGTTGGAGCTAGACGTGTGTTGCCGTGTGCCCAGCAACGGTGACACGTGATTGCGCAGACCAACGTCACTCTGCCTGCGGGGGACCCCGCCAACGAGTACACCCTCTTGCTCAAGGGCTGTGTGTTTGATGCCTTCGGCACTCGTGTGTGCACCGACACCAGCACCCAGGCACGTTTTTTTATTGTGTGGCAACTGTGTGCCTGCTGCTGTGTCCATGTCCATGTGCAGGACTTGACGTGTAGCGTGTCGCAATTTGACAACCGTCGAGAGCAGGTCATTCCCGGGACGTCCGGCACATGTACAGCTGGGGTCGCCACGATGCAAGAGCAGTATGCAATCGGCAATGTCGCTGGCGTTGTGCAGATCGCCATGTCCTTGTCTCGCAACCCTGATTGTCTTCCTGGTCAGTTCGTGTCCCGTTTGGTTGCCGTTGTTTTGCCTGCGTAAAAAAATCACCGTTTTCTCGCGGCGGCGCGAATTATTTTGGCGACTGATGCCTCATGCCCTCAGGTTACGACAAACTGGATGGGAACACAGGGGGCAACGACGGAGGCGTTGTTGTGATCCCCGAAACCGGCAACCGAGGTCACAAAGAGTCCGTTCCCGACGGCATCTCCCAGCCGGACGTTCGCGATGACGACTGGCCCACCTGGGCGCGCGGCGACGACAGTGAGAGCGACCAGCCCACGAACTCCAGTGGCAGCAGGCAGCGCGTCACAAGGGGGTTTGCAAGGGGGGCTTCTGTGCCGAAACAGGTTGCGCAGAAGCCTTCCGCGGTTGGGCCGCGCGTCGGCGTGGCGGGCGCAGCCGCAAAGGTGCTCCCTCCTCCTCTACACCTGCCGTTGCTCCCACCTCCCCCGCTGTGTGCTCCCTGCACTTGGCTCACACTCACCTGCCCCCCTCATCTTGCTCGTGAATCTGACACAACGTGTAGGTGTTGATGGAGATTCATGCGCCAGATGCGCAATCGCTTATTGGAGTGGCCGTTGCTCTCCAGGGCATCGTTGCTATGGATGAGACCGGAGAGTCTCTCGCCTCGGGCCTCCCTACCGCCGAGACCTTGACACAACTTGTTGGTGGTGCGTTCCTGTCGCCGAAACTCATTTTTTGGTGCCCATGAATCCCATGCTAAGGCCACAACTGCAGCGCCAGAAGTGGGTTTGGACAAGATCATGATCCTCAGCCTGGTGCGCACCGCTGCGGCAATGCTCAAGCTCCAGCGAGACCTCGTGGACCCGGACGCCTTGATTGGTCAAGTTTCCTTGCGGCAGAGTCAAGACGCCGGGCCCTTCACTTTCCAAGGCCGGCCAATCAAGACAGTCCTAGGGCTCCGGGTGATGGCCATCCTCTCGATCCTTCGAGAGAAGCAACTTGAGGTGTGTCTGTGGTTGTCATGTTCACGCGCCGTGCTTGGGAGCAAGACAGGGAGGACGGGCCGAACCACAGTGTCTTCTCAGCGTTTGCTGGTCTGACTTTCATGTGCTCCAGGGCACGGTGTCTGGTGAAGACGCATTCTCATACGAGGACTCCACGGGCACGAGCATTACAGTCCAGCGTCAGCTTCCCATGGGAATGCCCGGCCACTTCGGGGTTCAGGTCGGCATTTTTTTCAAACATCGGCCCATTTGGGGTTTTCCCTTTGTGCTCCTTTGCTGGTCGCGAGGTGCCGTGTTAACACTGAGCAGAGCCGGCGTGGGAGTATTGTGCTGCCCAAGGAGTTGATGTGGAGGGTCACCGGGGCCTGCGCCGCATCTCTTGACGTCCATCTCAGTGTGTTCGGCTCCTATCTCAACCCGTTCGGAACCGAGTCGGCCTTCGGGGGGCGGCAGGTGTGTGCTGCCGGGTTTTTTTACGCAACTGAAACCGCCTTTGCTCACAGTCGTCGTGGATTGCGGCCCTTGACATGAGCGCCTGCGGGAAGCCTGTGCACGTCAGCAACACAGGCGACGCGCTTAAGCTCCTTCTGCCCGGAAACATCTCGCACGCCATGGCGCCAACCACTCCCTCGTCGCACGTGGATACGTGCCGGTTCTGGGACAATCGAAGCCAGACGTGGTCGGGTGCCGGCTGCGTCACGGCCGTCGCAATGGCCGTCGGCAAAGTCATGGCTAACTTCACCTGCCACTGTTTCCATGCTTCAGACTTTGGCGTCTTTGTGAGCGACCAGGTGTGAGAGAGTCGCCTCAGTGACGACTGCGAGTCCCATCCCGTGTGTCCCAAGGTCGTGAGTCCGGTGTGGTGTGGGTGCCCGCAGTCGCAGCACCAGGCCAACCTGATCGCTGCCGACCTGACTTCCAACCTCCAAGCTGACCTGCCAACCTGACCTTCCAACCTGACTTCCAACCTGACCTGCCAACCTGACCGCT
>QUTJ01031407.1:0-11484 GCA_003573635.1 Goniomonas avonlea | reverse complement strand
CCCGGCGGCGTTCCTATATGGACCGGTGTGCTGGTGTTGAATAAATTTGATTTGATTTGTACTGTAGTGCTTGATCCATTTTTGGTCGCAGAGAAAGGAAAAATGCTGCACCAAGATCAAAGATGGCATTATATTATTTTAACAGTCGGAACCACCGCGCAATTATCGGGTCTCTCGCTAGCTGCCTGAACTCGGGATCTCACAACACCTTGAAAATGGTGTCCGGATGCCCTTCTCTGAGAGAAGAGGAGTCGTGTCTCTCCGCAAAGTGCAGTTGGTGCCATGCGACAGTTTCCTGCTTGGAGTTCGATGTTTGTTCAGGGAACGTTGTTGGAGATTGTTACGATGCCATCGCCCCGGCGGTTCACGCTCCTTGGGACTACTTTAGTTGCGATTATGGGGTGAGCCCATGGGGATTCGTTGTGGGCCTCGTTTCGTCGCTGTTGCTCGTGTTCTTGATCTATAAGCAAGATGGCACTGATGCCTCACGTGGTTTGCTTATTTTTTCCGGGTGTCTCTTCTTGGGAATTGCAGAGCTCAATGTTCTTGGGGCCATGTTGAATCTTCAAATATCCTGGTGGTTCCTTCTCGGATGGGTCCCTGGTGCGGTTGTCCCTATGGTAGTGGTTGCCGTGTTTTTCAGTTGGAGGCGGCTCCGACGATGGCGTGCGTGTTCCGGCGGGGATCATGCCCAAGAGCAACTCAAGACGTTCCAGGCCGGCCTCTGTCTGGCGCATTTGCTTTATGCTGTGGTAACTGGAATGACCCTGACCGCATTTTTTATGTTTGGAGACATGCATCACGCGGGATGGGTGGTCGGCTGCGCAATGGCTGGCGCCCTTTGGTTCAGGCTGAGCTCCCTTGCCGACGACTGGCGTGGCACGTCCATGCCGCAGCCACCGCCCCAGACTCTGGTCGTTGCTGTGGCATTGTTCATATTTCTAGAATTCATCTTCGTTTGCCTTCCGATATTCAAGAATCTTGTCCAAGGCATTGCCTGTGGTGTCTTGTCCATGGCCATCCTCTCCCACATGAGCCAAGAGTGTCTCCGCGTCACGCCGTTTCTTTTCCACTGCGTCGGATTCGGGGGACTTGTCGCGCTGGTCGCCGGAGAGATCTTCTTCAGCTCTGTGCCACAGGTGCTGTTCCGTTCGCCTCACTGTGCCACCTTCGCGCTCACCCTCCACAGGCCTTCCTGATCCTGCTTCAGCCAGTTTGGCTCCTGGCGCTGCGACTGACCCTGGTCCGAGCTTCACTGTTTCCCTCCAGGCGTCGCGGTGATAGACCGACAAGTACCGAAGGAGGCATTGGAGAGCCCCAGCCGGTGTCTTCCCTTTCTCCTCTCCCGCTGCTCCCTTCTCCGTTGTGTTGGCTGTCGTCGCTCCCCGCCTTGGCGTTCGGTTTCTCCCATTCGTCTTTCCCTCTCTCACTCTCCCCCCCCCCTGGTGCCAGAGTACTTTCGCCTGTCGCTTTGCCTCGCGCTCTTCTCCCTTTTCCGGTGTGTTGGCTGACGTCGCTCCTCGCCTTGGCGTTCGGTCTCTCCCATTCGTCTTTCCCTCTCCCTCTCCCTCTCCCTCTCCCCCCCCTCTCTCCGGGCCCTTCGCTCGCCCCCTCCCGTCTCTCTCTCACTTCCTCCGCTGTCGCTGCGTGCCGTGTTTGCAATCAGGCTGTAAGTTCCTCAGTCTTTGCTCTCTCGGTCTCTGTCTCTCTCCTCCTCTCCTCCTCCTCCTCTCCTCCTCTCCTCCCCTCTCCTCTCCTCTCCTCCACACTGCCTCGCTCACGCCTCGCGCAGTTGGCCCCAGTGCTAACAGAGCACCAAGCATCGCACGTCATTTCAGGCGCTGGCCGCTCTGGGTACCTAACTCTCGACTAAATGAGGGCGATTCGGGGAGGTAAGGAGCGCGAGGGAGGGTCTGTGGTGCATCGAGTGTGCGGGAGGGGGGATGTGAGGGGTGTCGGTGTCTGTCTGTGTGTTGAGGGGGGGGGTCCAACTCACGACTAAAATCGGGCAATTTGGGGAGGTGAGCTGCTCGGTAGACCCACCAAGGTGAGAGAAGCTCGCTCTGGTGTGCAGTGCAGTGGATAGTGCAGTTGTGCGCCCCACGCCTTGGCCGTCCTGAGCTTGATCGTGAGTGATGTGATCATGGTGCCGTCGTGATACCCGGCGGAATCAAAATATGGAGCGGCCCATATAGAAGCCCGATCTTTCGCATTTAGAAGCCCGATCATTAACATTTCGAAGCCCGATCATTAACATTTCGAAGCCCGATCATTAACTGACGGGTTCGTCAGGCCGACATCAGCTTAGCCCGATCATTAACTGACGGGTTCGTCTCATTAGCTGACGGGTTCGTCTCATTAACTGACGGGTTCGTCTCATTAACTGACGGGTTCGTCGCATTAACTGACGGGTTCGTCTCATTAACTGACGGGTTCGTCAGGACGACATCAGCTTCTCTCGTGGATTTCGATGTAGAAGATTCATCAGAAAACCTCCCAGGGTTCGACGCCCCAACTGGACTTTTATTTCGAAAAGACCTGAGCCAGATTCGCTGGGCCGGACGGTGCTTGGGACGGGACGGCCTAATCCGGCTGGTTTAGTCAAAACTTTAATTTCTCCGGGGAAAACTGAGCTAAATTCGCTGAGCGGGACTGTGCCTGGGGCCCGAGGCTGTAACGGGACGGCTCTAATCCGGCTGGTTAGTCAAAACTTTGATTTCTCCAGAAAAAGCTGAGCCTGCTCGCGGACTTTTCGGAGGGCAGGAACCCTAGTCAGGTGTAATTAGGGCGTCCCTATATGAGCTGCGGTGAGTGATCATATGATGATCAAAGGGCGCCGGCTCAAAGGATCAACCTGTGATTTGATCTGCTATGCGGGAGGCGGGAACTGATTGGTCAGATGTGACCAGGGCGAGAACCACCCTATTTCGGGGACATACAGTATTAGCTGGGGTGAGTGATCATATTATAAAATGAGATCATATGATCATGGTCAAGAGGAAGACACGGCAAGGCAGTGGATGAGATAACCTGCAGCTCCACTGGGGACGATGACAGTTCTCAGAGGAGGAGGAGGAGAGGAGGAGGAAGGGGAGGAGGAGGAAGAGAGGCGGCGGAGGAGGAGGCAGAGGCAGAGGCAGAGGCGGAGGCGATGGCGGAGGCGGAGGAGGAGCAGGAGGAGAGGTCGGAGAGGAGTAGAGGACAAGGAAGAGGAGGAAGACACGGCAAGCCAGTACGTGGAGAGCCCAACGACGGGTCAGGAAAACTTTTTTGATTATCACACAGTTAACTGTAAGTGCAGGAGATCAGAAGCAGTCAATGGGCGGGCGCCCTCGGTCTCAAGACGCAGACAATCGCATGCTCCATCCTTTTTGGAATCTGTGACAGGCTTGCAAGGCCTTGCTCTGTGTGTGACACCCCCGCACACTCCCGCATTCGCTGGAGAATGCTTTCGCCAGAATCCCTGCTGCTGCTCCATCTATTCCAACAGCCCAAGTGAAACCGTTTCCATATGATTTTAGGATCTGCAGGAATCTACAAACAGCACCACACTCTGAGTCGCTGACTTGGGGAGATAATGGCGGATGGTAGATTACGGCGCCGAGCCGGATCAGCACATCGTATCAGCGCCTAAATCGCTTTCGGAACCGTTCCATACAGGCGTCATCAGTAGCGGTGTTGGAACCTACAGTTCCGTAGCCACCCTTTGCTGCCCCTGGCTCCTGAATCGGGACGGAGAAAATCAGAAACCAGTGAGAGACAGTGAGAGACAAGACGCACAGGCGGCTTTGAGTATCTGTGTTGATTGAACTGGGCGTCACTACTCTTGGTGTCTGTCTGCGCACAATCAGCAGCACGCCCTCGAAGTAATTCTCGCTTTGCCCTTTCCGTCTCCTCAATATTTTTCAATTTTGCTCTGCGTGAAACGTGAATTCGACATCCCTGCAGCAAACGGAACACACTCGATGGGCTGCTCCACCTCAACAATGCTAGTGAGCCAGCGTTCGGAGGATTCTACCTCCAAGACTGCTTGGGCAGGTTTGGCCACCTGAAAATGAGTCTCAGTCGACGTCCGAAAACACCGAGGCAGACCTTGAGGTGGTCCGGAATTTTGTAGAGGAGCTGCTCCTCCGTCAAAAGATTTTCTTCGTGCTCCTCTGCGCTCTTGTTGCGCTCCGCTAATTTCTGTTCAATGTACGAATACCTTCGGCGCCAGTCAGTAGGCAAAACCAAGAAACTCCGAACGCACATCAAGGGGTTTCCCGCCACCTCTTTCTCAGAAGTGAACAATGTGCTGAGACCCTTGACCTTGTCATCGTTTTCTTCGGCCTCAATGAAACCAGCCATGGCCAATCCTTCCGCGGAAGTGTGCAGCGCTGACGAATCGATCCCCTTGGCACGGGCTCGTTCCTTTTGAGCCTGCTTTACCTCCTCAATGTTTAGTTTGCTGGCCCAGAGGTCAGTCCTCGTTCATAGTTGATCCTGGCACACCTATCCTCGCCTTCGTCATCCGAAGGATTGTCAACGGTCCGCTTTCTCAGCGTTGGTCTGCGCTTAGCCGGCATTGGACTGCAAGTCCCAATCACGACGCCGTTCATATGTGCACACACAAAACGATATCGGTTAACGACTACTAACCACTACCGCTAGACGAAGAAAGACGTTAGTCGAAAAGCGGCTTTTTGCGGACGCCGCGGACCCTTTTGTGAATTTCATTTTGCGAAATTGCGGGACGAATTTCCGCCGCGAAAAATGAACAAGAACCAGGCCAACGGGCTGTTTGGGCTCTCCCTGACCTCACAATTCACGGCGATGACGGTGATTTGCGTCTTTCGTTAGTGCCATCTGACGCCTTGAGCAGGTATCTGAAGACAAACCGGCCACATCGGTGTTTGCCAAGGCCTCGGCTACGGCAATGCGCGGTGGGATAACCGGCGCCGCCGCCCAGGGTACGTGAGGGCTACGTGATGGCACTACTCTCTAACTTTCGTTGCAGGTGTTAACGTCCTTGCGTTGATGTGGCTCCGCACGGTATGTTTCCATGTTCTTGTGTGGGTCATGACGTGAAGCGCTCAGACGATGAACGTCCAAATGGCCAAGGGAGGAGACATGATCGCCACCATCAAGCTTTTGTACAAGGAAGGCGGCGTCCCACGCTTTTATCGCGGTCTTATTCCTGCTTTGATTCAGGTCGAATTTGTGGCATCTGCGACCGGCTCTTACCCGATCGGGACAGTCACCCATCTCGCGCTTCGGAGACACCTTTGCGAACGCCGGAGCCCTTGCGTTGCTGGCCTCCAACGAAACGACACAAAAGATGCCCATTGCTCTTCAAACAGCGTTTGCCTCCGTGTCCGCTGGGGGTATCCGTGTGTTCCTGATGCCAGTCGATGCTTGGAAGACCAACAAGCAGGTAGCCTCGTCCTGCCACGCCTCCTCATCGACTGATACCTCTCTGTGTGTAGGTGCATGGTGGGGATGGTCTGAAGACCCTGCTCCACAAGGTTAAAACCTATCCCAACCGCGGCCTCGTCAACTTGTACGGCTGGTCGTCCCTCTACCACGGTGCCCTCGCTGCCGCCTCTGCCACTGCTGTGGGACACTGGCCGTGGTTTGTAACCTACAACTATTTGAACCAGTGAGTCATTACGCTTCGCTGTACTGAAACGGTTTTGACTCTCGCCCGCAGCTACCTCGGCTGGAATGACGTGCGCCGTGATGTTTTGATCACCGCTCCATGAAATTAACCCTGATCACAGGGCACTGTCCTTCAGCGTACTTGTCGCAACGCCTCCATCGGTCTGGCAGCTTCTGTCATCTCCGACACCATGTCCAACGGTATTCGCGTCCTCAAGACGTACCGTCAGACTTCTGTTGAGCCAATCAGCTACCTCAAGGCCTTCAACAACATCCGGACAGAGCACGGCATTTTTGGGTGCGCTCTTGCTACTCTCTTTGCGTTTGCCCCGTTGTTTTGCATGTATATGTTGGTCGCCTTCCTGACACATTTCCAAATTTATGGCCGACATTGCTTCGCAGGTGGAATGGTCTCTTGTTCCGCGGCCTGCAGACGCGTATTGTGTCTCACGGAATTAACTCGATGGTCTTCACCGTCGCTTGGAAGGCTATCCAGCAGTATTCAGAGAAGCAGGACGCCGAGAAGAAATAGTACCATATTTGAGACTCAGGTTTCGGCCTATTTTTGTATACGTTCGAACGTCGAATACACCGTCGCGATACATCCTCCGTAGCACGCACAGCGAGAAGGCGGAAAGAGCAAATAGTCGGAAGTGAATTGCAAAGTTCTCACACGCGGACGCAGAGAGAGAGAGAGACCAGTGGAAGCGGGGTGGGGGAGAGTGAAAGACATAGAGGGGGAGCAGAGAGAGAGAGGGAGAGAGAGAGAGAGCGATCAAAGAGAGAGAGATCAGACATTCACGCCTTCAGAGACAGTGTATTCAGGCTGGAAACGCGCGACAGCCGAAAAGGGCAGCCACACGCAGAAAAAACCGCCGAAAATGTGAAAGCGAATGTTCACACACAATCGCTCTCCTGTCTGGGTGACGAATCCTGGTCGTGCCATTCTAATAAACACACACACACACCAAAAGTCCGCAAAAAATCACCCAAAACCGCCGCCAAAAGCCGGTTGAAAATACCCCGAATCGCCATGTCAGCAGCAAAATTGCGATCCATCAACCGTTGAATGCTTTTGCGGCCTTCGCCGGAAATGATGATAATGAGTAGATTCCTCTAATCTTGTTGGATCTCGGTGGATATTGGTGGGAAATCCGCAGTTCTTAGCTCTGTTTGTGTGCACTCTTGGTCATAGCGTCGACAAGATACTTTTCAAGAGGCCGTCGTAACTCGACCATGCCAGGATCTGCAGCATCTAAAACGCCGTTCAACGCTGTCGCGATCACGGTGCGCTCCTCTTGCTCCAGTTCACCGAAGTTGTCCTCAAATCCCAAGATCAGATCCCCGGCGATGGGTCCACCTTGGTCGCCATTCATGAGTTGCTCATGGCAGCCCTGGCAAATCTCGGCCAACGTTACGGCTGCCATCTTCTTGATGGTTGGCGATTGTTCGTGCGTCAGCTGCGCGGGAGCTCAATTACAAACGCAACGGAGCAGGGGCGGCACCTCAACAATCTTGTACACGATAGTTTTTAGGAACCTGTAGTGGCGCCGAAAAAAGTCCAGGCCGTAGCTGTGCTTCGTTGGTGTCACTTCCTCAAGGGAACCCCAAACAGGCGAATACCGACCTGCATAAGTGGAGCATCCCAACGGCGACCGCGGCCTTGTTGGTTTTTCCACGCTGGATCTCCATCAAACCCAGCAGATCCTTAAAAGTGTGAACAAAGAAGGCGTTCCTCGAAGAATCGCTCCCTAGAGACGGCACAACGCAAGCTGCTGCGAAGCACAGCTGAAGGATGCCCACGGCATGGAACTTGTCCTCCAGCTGCTCAAGAAAATCAGATTGGCAGACCGCAGGTAAATATTATCTCTCGCCTGCTCTCTAAGCTGCTCGGTTATACAGGTAATAAAAACCTGAGTGTGAGTTCGGGCCAGCAGGTTCAGTAGCTCCAGGGCCTTCAGCGCTGCTCGGCGAGTCAGAAACGTGGAGCACGTGGAGAGTCATACATCCATTGGCGTGATCGTATTCGAGTTGAAACTCCTCAGGAATGAAAATTACCGAACACAGCACATTGAACAGCACCGTTGCCTCCTGCTCTTCTGCAACAGCAATCGACGACTCAAAAAACCGCGACACCTCGGGTCCCACAGCTCCGTCCAGATAGCTTGTGAGAGTAACAAGGCTGGGTATGCACTGTCCACGGTTAGCAAGATGACCATCTACTGCCTCACGGACTCTTTGTCCGTCACCTGAGGCCGCAGCGGCCAGTATTGCGTCCATCGTGGCCCGGCTCCGGCAGTGCGCCTGGACGTTCGTGTTTTGTAGTGGTGTTTGTTTGTTGTTTGTTTATTGTTAATTATAAAGTATTTCAAAGTATTGATTAATACTAGTAACGCGCCGATTCACAAAGTGCCTGCCTTCCTTTCGAATCCTTTGGAGATGTACGGGCCGTGCCCTAAACGCGACTCACCGCGCCCTACAAGCAAAAATCCGAACACCTGTGCGAGGTCAAGCTTGGCGGCACTTTTCTCTTGAATTCCAAGCTCTTTGTGCTAATTGTGTGCGCTCAAGTCCCTGTTAGAGACAAGTGACCAGGGAATGTCATTCACTTTGGAAGGTGAGATTCCTCCTTGTCGGCGTGAGTTGTGCTCTAATCGGCCGCGCAGGTGGCGGTGGTCCTGCAACACCGGCGAGTGCCGTCAACAGACTCGTTTGTCAGGATCTCACAGAGACGTTCCACAGGAACCTGCTGCCCCCATGATTTGGACATCGCCGAGCAGACAGCACTGGTCTCATGTTCCAAGGTTTGATTTGTTTGGTTGGCTCGCGGGCTCTTAATCTCAGCAGCTATGATGCGGGAGCGGACGGGATTGTCGACAAGGACAAGTGGCTACGACAGGCATGTCAGTGTGCTAGTCTTGGTAGGGCTGACGTTTGGCAGGCGTTGGTGAGCGTTGCGAAGAAGATCCCCACGAATGTTCAATGCTGGCTCCATCTCGGGCTCTGTTACTTTCGAAATAAGCAGTGGGAGAAGGTGCGTTGTTTGCCCGGTGCATCTTTTGGCTCGCGTGGCGGGATGCATTTATTTTCAGTGTGAATCCTTTGCACTCACATGTGGAGATTTATTTATTTTCTTTCCTTGGACAGGCCAAAGAGTCTTTGCAGAAGGCCTTGGATCTGGTCCGCTCGCCGAGCAGTGCGTATGAAGATGCGGACATGGGACCAATGGAGGCACGCCTGCTTAATCATATTGCACAAGTACGTGTTTGCTTTTGTCGCTACTAAGCTCAAAACTTCGGCAGTGTTCGGCTCAGGAGCTCGCCGACAAGAAGCTGATGCACGCCGAGACACCCCATCTAATTCAGAGAGATTTTGTGCAAGCCACCAAAGTGCGCTGTCTACCAGCCAGGAATCGATTTTGACACGTGTCCCAGCTTGACAACAAGCAGCCAGATGTATGGAATAATCTTGCTCTGCTCCACATGCAGCTCGGAAAGGTGCGCGTTGCGTCTGCAGCCAGCGTTTGGCTGAAAAATCTTGCAGTATGATGGTGGGCGTCGCATTCTCAGAGCAATCACGAGTCACTTTCAGCGATACGATGACGCCGTCAACAACTTTGGGAACTGCTATCTGTTCCTTGACAGGGTAAGCACACGACACCACAGCTTCTCTCTCTGGAGGGAGGGTAGAAGAAACTAGTCGCCTTGCTTCTCAGTCCAAGAGTCAATTTGGTTCTGCTGTCGGCTCTCGGCTCTTCCTCCTTTCTCGCTCTCTTGTGGTGACATCGCATGCCCAAAGATTTGCACTGGCAAGGGAGAGTGAGATATTAGGCCAGCCGATCCGTGGCTGCCTTTTCCCCGCGGTCAGGATACCTGTAGCCGATACCGTGCCTCCGAGCAGGACGACGGCGTCCTCTGTCTGCAGTATCCATAGCCAAATCTGTGGATGTCCTGAGGACCTTCGCCGCGCTGCACAAAGTCTCACTAGCGCACATACACGTGGAGACAGCACACGACCCACGCACACACATCCACGCGTAGATCGCACACGACAGCAACACACAAACACATCACTCACTCACTCCCGCACTCACACACTCACAGCTCGCTTA
The DNA here is from genome assembly GCA_003573635.1 of Goniomonas avonlea. Lineage (NCBI taxonomy): Eukaryota > Cryptophyceae > Goniomonadida > Goniomonadaceae > Goniomonas > Goniomonas avonlea. The sequence continues at coordinate 1,736 of QUTJ01031407.1, read as the reverse complement.
CATCCCCAGTGACGAGTGTGATGCGTGTGATAGGTCCGTGAGAACTGCCGGACCCGAGTAAGCGTGCCAGAAGGAAGGAAACAACCAGTGTGCTGTCAAGGTCAAAGTTGTGCTCTCCCCCAGCCCGCTGGTGCCTTTGCTGTCTCTCTCACTGTCTTGGTCTTTCTTCTCGAGGAGACACAAATCACCCCATGACTTGAGAGCTGTGACGGTGACGGCCGACGTCAAAGTGGTCGACACGAGCTCTTGGAGGGGGGGAGAACGGGGAGGCAGACAGGTTCCGCCCTGTGACAGACCCTCCACAGTTTTCCGAGGCGACCCGGGGGTACCAGTCTGTAATCTTGCGCGATAATAGTCACCTCGAGGCGCTTAGCAACTATGGCGTCCTGCTCCTCAAGCAGAAATAGTGCGTTCCTCGTGCTCTTTCCTTGCCCCCGCCCTCCCGCTCACTCTCCTCATCACCTCCTGCTCTGCTCCCTCTCTTTTTCTCTCTCGCCCTCCCCGCTCCCTCTCCTTTTCTCTCGCTCCCCCTCCTGCCTCTCCCCCTCCCCCTCTCTTGCCGTTGTTCCCCGGCAGAACCAGCCTAAGTGTCAGACTCACTCAGGCGTGCAGCTATAAATACGCCTCTGATGTGCTCGAGAAGGCGACCGAGGTTGATGGCAGCAAGGTGTGGCTCTCTCTGGAGTTCTTGAGTTCCTCTTTGAATCATGGAGTCCCCTTGAAGCGTTGAGTCCCTGAGTGGGGCCCTTTGAATATTTGAGTCCCCAGTCTGTTTGAATCATTGAGCCATTCATGATTACGGCCGGGTCTTTCGGATTACGGCTGGTTGTTGACGTTGACAGGACGTGGGCCCTCGAGTTACCGCGGAGTTCTGACCACTTGAAATTTGACCACTGCCCAGGCGTATGCATGGAGCAGCAACCTGGCGTGTTCTTACAGTGGAACGGGTCATTTTCAGGATGCGTGGGCGCTAGAGTTCTGACCGTGGAGTTCTGACAATTGAAATTCTCAGGCGTATGTGTGGAGCAACCTGGCGTGTGCTTACAGCGGAGCGGGTCGTTATAAGGATGCGTGGCATTCGTTCAAAAAGGCGCGTTACGCCCCTCCCTCCACGCTGCGTTGTAACTCTCGCCCCCCCCCCCTAAACCCTCTCTCTCCTGCTCTCCTGCTCTCCTTGCTCTCCCTTCTCCCCTTGGCAGAATGATTGACATTCTTTCAACAAATGGGCATTCTTTCAACATCCTCGTCTGCTCCTCCCTCTGCCCTGCGTTGTAACGCTCTCTCGCTCTCGCTCCCTCTCCCTGCTCTCCCTGCTCTTCCTTCGCCCCCCCTAGAGGCAGCAACGGCACAACGCGACAGGTTATGAACCGGATTGATAGGTCAGACTGACATGATTGGCATGTCAAGATGTGGTTTGACAGGTTCATAACAGAAACAATAGAGAGCAGGAAGAGAGGGGGAGAGAGGACTGGCACACGCAGCCAGAGGTAATTTGGGTAGCAACAAACCTCAACCGTGGTAGTCAGCATCGGCATATGTATATACCAGCCACCGTAGCTCTGACCTCCCACCACTCGCACGCGTTCTGACTCTTTCGCGGCAGGCGCTTTCTCTAGACGAAGGCAACGTGCGTGTAAAGTGCAACATGGCGCACCACATTACAGCGGTACTCCAGGTCCGTTACTCTCCGGTCTCGCTCTCACCCTCTCTCTCTCGCCATCTCTCTCTCTCTCGCC
>QUTJ01031406.1:0-11480 GCA_003573635.1 Goniomonas avonlea | reverse complement strand
GGTGAAGTGATGGTGGTGAAGTGATGGTGGTGGCGATGCAGGCAATGGGGCTGGGGGTGGTATGATGTGTCACGTGCCGACGCACAGAGTTATCAGCGCTGAGTTGAGCAGGACATCGGCTAGCGACGTGTCCACGCAGAGCTGTTCCAGGTACACCAGCACATTCAGTTTGTCTCCCACGGCAGATTTCCCAGCTAGCGCAGCGTACACCTCGCGCAGGAACGCCTCCAACTCCTGGGGGAGGCAAGTGTCACTGGAGGAAGCATCTCTCGACCTCAAGACCATACGCGCGAAACAGCCGACGCCCAAACGAGTGGCATGATGGTCATGGGAAGAAAAACGCGGTCGCACCTCTGGTGGCAAACTGAGTGCATCATCGAGGGCCCGGGGTGTGAAGGGTAATCTGTGCACGTCCACAACCGGAGCTGCCACCCGCTCGATCCGCTTGTTGAGGACGATGGGTCGCACCTGTAGGCCTGCTTGAGACAAGGACCCCGACAAGCCTCCCTGTCTGGTGGGTGGCGCACACAAGCCTCGACAACCCAGAACGCCATGCACCAACATGGCACCAACAGCCCGAAACGAAAACCGACCTGGGAATCTGAGGCATGGTACAAGAGCTCCGACAGCTCTGGAAGGTCCTCGCTCTCCCCACCACTCTCTGAAACCCGCTTTGGTGGGGACGACAGCGGCCGCCACGCTGGGCCGTCGAGAGGTCCGCCTCCAGCCATCTGCGGGGACGGTCCAGGACTCTCTTGCCTGGCCTGTGGCGCTGGGGCAGACGTCGGCCGCGCACGGCCAGCCGCGCGGCCGTCGAGGTGCAGAGCTGGCTGCGGGCCGTCGAAGGACGTGTCCTCGTTGTCCTCCACCTCCTCGTCTCGCGTGTCCTCCAAATCGCCTGCCTCCGCGGCAGGCATGTCGGCGTCGTCGCCAAAGTTGACCTGGCGCGCGTGGTAAGATGTCTTGGGGACGCGGAGAGTGCGTATGGCAAAGTCAGGTACCGCGTCGCCGTTGTGAGGAGCGCGAGTGGTCAGGTGTCTTGGGGAAGAGGATCAACAAAAGATGCCACCTATCTGTTGATTCACTACGAGATTGCCCTGCTGTTATTCACTTTCAAACGGGCGGGATGGGATTTGTCAAGGGCAGACACTAGTGCCCGTGGTTGCAGCCCCCTCCCCATGCAAGCGGAATTGGTCATCTGGATGACAGGGCAGGATACGAGAGGGGAGTTGCCAAGGCAAAGCAGGGCAGAGGGCCTTGTTGATGGGTTATTGAGGGATAGAATGGGCCCTCATTGTTGCTATCCAAATCACGGAACTGGAGCGCCAGTGTGTAGGGCAAGAAAGGGACGAAAGTTCAGACAGACGTTTGATAAAATTTCAGACAGACAGACCTACAGTATCAGGGAAGAAGTTGGGGTGCGAACAGCGAGACACACCTCAGTATCAGCGTTCTTAAGCTCGACTTGTTCAGGTTGCTTTGCGTGCCGATAGCTCTGGCCAGCCTCTTCCAAGTGATTCCGAACATTGCCTGTTGAATTGGAATGAACAAATGCGTCCCACACATTACAGACACCCAGGAGCGCACACCAAAGCCCCGACTCCAGCAGAGCAAGGAACAAGGAGACACACGACCGAGAGGAAATCGCAGACAACATGGCACACATCAAGGGGGGGGGGGGGGGGGCAAACGTGAGAGGCGCATGACATCCACTCCCCCTTTCTCCTCGGTCGTATTCATGCCTGGGAGATCCCCAGGGACTTCTTCCTCGCCAGCGTCCTCCTCCCGCCGTTTTGCTGGAAGGGAGTTGTGAGCGAGCGTCGATGTGCGAAACAACACAAAGAGGAATTGAACGGGCAGCAGCACCAAGAAACTCTTCGAAACGAGGCTGGGGCGGCATGGCCAACGGTGCCAACGGTTGATGTTGCCAGAATGGATGCAAGCGCAGCTCTTCCCATGTTGGACGCTGCTCGGGATCTTTTTGAAGCAACAGGGTTAATAAATTGTTGAACTCGGTGCTGACATTGGGAAGCGCGGGATGCTGGTCATGAAGAATGGTGTTCAAGAGTTCCCGGAAGGTCGTCGACATGAAAGGTGGCCTGCCTGCGGCGAGTTCGTAGAGCACACATCCGAGAGACCAGAAGTCCGACGCGAAGCTAGGAACACCATCATCCTGCACAAGGTGAGCAACTTCCACGGAGGAATGAGACTCACCTCAAAGAGCTCGGGGGCCATATACGCTGGAGTCACACGTTTTGACTGAGGTCCTCTCTCATCTGTCACCCGCGCCGCGAGAGTAAAATCGCTGAGTTTCAGGACTCCATCACCATCAATGAGTACAGTTGCCGGTTTCAAGTTTGCATATATCACTCCTCGTGAATGAACGAATTGCAAACCGGTCAAAAGGTCCATTCCAAAGTCGTGAACGCTGCTCTCAGGCAACCGCAAATCTTGTAACAACAGTTCTAGCAAGCTACCACCAGCACAGTACTCAATGATTAACCACAAGTGGTTTCCAGTCTCAAACCACTCATGAAATTGCATTATATGAGGGTGATCCAAGGCGTGCAAGAAGTTGACCTACGAAGGGGATTCAATGAACAACCTGGGGCTTCACAAAATGGAGGGAGCACCTCATGCATGACTTTGAGCTTTTGTGACTTCGTGATGCACTTCAAGGCATGATACTGAATTGTCTTCTTTCGTCGACCTTTGTACACTACGGCCGTCTTGGACCTCCCAATCTCTTGAAAAATGCTGTACTGCTCCATCCAGAGATTCCAATTGCTTCAGGCGGTGGAGCAGCGCCAAGCTCTTCGGCTTGAGCACCGTTCATATGGCGAGAACAGAACGCATATGGCCTGCGGCGCGGTTTTCTATCGCTGAGCAGAGTCGATAACGACTCGAAGTTCATATGCTGCAACGGTCGGTGACGGTCGGTCACGATCAACGACATTTTGTTTTGCCATTTGAACCCAAACCCACACAGAACGCGCACCTGCGCCGACCACCAAACCATGAGCGATCTCGCAAGCTACTCAAACGCTCCGGCCGCTGGCTCGTCCTATGGCGCTGCAACTGGTTCTGCCTACACGGGTTCTGGCCTCACCTCCTCTTACAGTGGTGTGGCTGCCGCCCCCCACCGCTCGGATTACGCCGACCCCTACGCCCGTCCTGCCGATTACCCCCGCGAGTACGCTCGGCCTGCTGAGTACGGCCGCGAGGCCTACGGCCGTCCTTTGGATTATGCCCGTCCTTTGGATTATGGCCGTCCTTTGGATTACGGACACGAGTATGCCCGTGATTACGTGCCCCACCGCATGAGCCCCAGCAAGTACGGAGCTCATCCCGGCTACGGCGGCGGCTACGCTGCTGACTTGCCTTTGGCCCCCCCGCCTCCGGGTGTGGACCCGGTCCAGGATCAAATCGAGCAGCGCAAGCTCGCTGAGCTGTTCCGCCAGCAGCAGGCTGCCCGCGGCCTTCCCCATGAGGAGCGTGGTCGCTTCATGATGCAGCAGGTCCGTGACGTCGGCATCGACGTCCGTGGCGCTCCTCGTGGCTACTCCGACTACCGGCCAGCGGCTGACTACCGCTCTGATTATCGCCAGGCTGCTCGCCCTGAGTACCGCGCTGCCGATTACTCTCGTGACCGTCCCGCCGCCGATTACAACCGTAATGACTACCGCGCGTCCGACTACGCTCGCACATCCTCGGTGTCCGACTATGCCCGCACGTCGGATTACAACCGTGGCACTACTGCTGCTACCGACTACTCTCGTCCCTCTGCTAGCAGCAACCTCACCTCCGCTACCGGCGCTGGCGGTCTGTCCTCCGCTACCCCGGGCACCACCGGAACCACCGGTGGCGCCAACAACAACGCCTGGGCTTAAATGTGTATACGTTTCCATCGTGAACGATCACCATTCAACCCAGGTGGGTGAACTGGATGAGCAGCGCTTGGCTTCTGTAGTAGTCTAGACTTTCGTGTTTCAAAGAATAATAGATAGATTTCTCACACCCAATCGAGTGTTCTTGTCCCATTGTGTCCCTTCGCAATCAAATTGAATTCGGAATTTTAACAGCATGCATGACTTGCTTGACGCAACTGCAGCAGTAATATTATTCGCCTTCCCCGCGAGAGTCAAATTAGTTCCGGCAGTGCGAATTCAAATCATGCAACTCCTCCTTCATCGTTCGGATCGCACAGCACCTGCTCGTTGAACGCAGGTGTGAATCCGTAGTTCAAGAGGAACCTGCGCCCACAGCGGTAAAGAACAGCCCAATGAGTGTGAGAGGGCTCCGAGAGACGCACCGTGTGTTGCACTTAGATCCGTAGCTTATTTTTACTTCCTGCCCTTGCGTGACAAACCCCGAGGCAACCAAGGTAGCGTGTTCTGGGTGGACTGCGAATGAGACACCTCCAGCGTGATTGTCGTGATTGACCATGTCCAAAAATGGAACAATACAATGCTGGGGCCCTCGCGTAGAATTAGCATTAAACGCCCAAGACCGACTCAGAACAATTCCAGACGCCCACACAAAGTGTGAGGCAGTGAATTTATCCCTGTACAGTTGTCAATGTCACCGGACTCACATGTGAACTTACTTCGGAAACAAGGAAGGGTACTTGATGGTCAGTTGTGGGACAGTTGCCTTCCAATAAGACAACAATACAGTGCGCATAAACATCACTCGTTCTTTCGTGCGCTCGTCAAGTGAATTGAGGGCATCCATCGACCAGAAGATTGGTGACGGTAATCTGCGAGGCAGCCTGCGGAGATGTCAAGAAAAGACCGTGTGAGGGGGTTCCGTACATGCAAAGGTACTGACTCCAAAAAGAATTTGGATTTTGCGCCTCGTAGAGAATATGCATGACTGTAACTGAGAAGCTGTCCAAGTCCGGATGTTTGTCAAGAAGAACTCGTAGAGAGGTGCGGTTGACAGCGGCGAAACCCATGCTAAGGTTAAGAGGAACGCTGATTCTTCAAGAAGATAAGTGCCACTTGCGAAAATCAGAAAAGAAATATCTCACATCACGTCCCCTTGTTCGACGGACTGCAGCGCCATCATCCCTCTCCGCCAGGTGGCTGACTGCGGCGCGTCCCACGGAGTTTGTTCGTTCAAAAAATCATCAAGAGCCAGTGGTTTCAAGCGTGATCCACCGGACATGACCCATTGTCTCAAACCCTCCTCGGAGCACTGTACTCCCGCAGGAACCGAAGGTCCAAGTCCGAACGAACCATCGTCTGGAAGCAACAGGCGGCGACCGCTAAGAAACCACACAGTTGAGATCCCGAGCAGCGAAACAGTACAACACGCGCATAACACCAGCCAGACCCTCGCCCACATTTCACAATTCAAGCTATCATTTCAGCCATCGAAAGTGTCGCTTCGCCTCCACTGGTAGATTGCGCTAGCGTGGACAGTAGTGTACACTGGAGTTGCTCTTATCCAAAGAGGATGACGTTCGGCGCGCAAAACGAGCCATGACTGCAGCACACGGGCCAACGAAGTACATCGTCTTCTCCCTCGCTCTTGGAACGGGGTTCGCCTGCATCTGGCAGAAGTGGAACATTGAGAACAAGGCAGCGTACAAGGCGGGATGGAAGGCGGATGCTGAGAGCTAAAGCTCTCGCCGAACTCTTTTTTTCGCCTACGACTACACATTTTAATGAAGCTCCCCTCCGTTCATGGTGGTTGGGGGGAGCAGGTATGGTGAGAAATGACATCCTCAATGAAGGTGTTCTTTGTATCTCCATTTTGAATTCAGATTTTCTTTGGTTCGCTTGTTTGGAGCAGCCTCTTGGCTGAGATCTATGATGGCGGTGGACTCGGACTCGGGCTGGCAACGCTCGGATCCAGGCGCTCCGTTTTGATTTTTACCTTCAAAGGCAAGCATTTGGGTGTCTCCCAATTATCTGCCATCCTTCTCTTCGGGATGGCTTTTTTGCCTTTCTTGTTTCTCGAGATTCAAACCATTGTCATTGTTTTGAGATAGATCTTGATCGGAGTTTAATCGCAAGTTGAAGTTGAGTTCCTCGCTCGGATCCAGACGTTCTGTTTGAGTGTTACTTTCAAGGCAAGCATTTGGGTGGCAATTATCACCCGTCCTTCTTCGGGATATGCCTTTTTTGCCTTTCTTAATTTAACTCGAGCTTCAAACCATTGTCAAACAAGTGCGAGCAGAGCAAGCGCGTTGTGTATTTGTCGCTTGATAAGCTTCTTAAGTTCTTGACCGTTCGTTCTGCATCGCGTTTTCAAATCTTATGTTCTCGACGCAAGGTTCTCCTCGGCGTCTAAGACGTATTAGACGCAATGTTTATCTCAAACCAATGTCATGTTTTGAGATAGATTTGATCGGAGCTGAATGCGAAGTATTCTTTGTGCTCTTGACCAGGATCAGAAGCTCAACAACCGCCCCAGCCAATCAGCTCTGCAATGTTACTCAAGGTTGATGGCGAAAGTCACCCATCACCCATGAAAGATTCAGTGAAAGTTTCACCTAAGATTCATAGAATCGGTCTACCAAACAGTATCCTTGTGTGTATGAGGCACATGTGGAAGCGACATGTGACACATGCTCAGCTCGGCAAGTAAAAACAACACAACACAAAATGTCGACATCAGCTTTACTGGTTCCCCCAATTGGCGGAACAGAGAAACTCAGCACAGAAGCTCGTACGGGAGCACGTGCAGGGTCTCCGGAGGAGAGCCACCGGACTTGACAATGTGGCTGGGGCGACCCACGGCGGGGGAACGCTTAAGGGACTTGTACTTGTCTGCGCAAAAAGAATCAGGAAATCAACCAAAGCGGCGAGAATGCACAAAGAATCAAAGACGTTGCATATCACAACATCCCCGTTGCAGTACCCTCCCCCAATCATTCCAGTTTCAAGCAAAGCTGGCAAATAATAATAACATGACTCACTCTTGTCGGCCTTGGTCGCGACGCGAGCGGCATCGTTGGACACGATGCGCGCAAGGTGACCGTCACGGCACTTGCTCTTCTTGATGTGCTCCATGCGCACATGAAGGCGCTTGGCCATGATGCGGCCACCGACCTGCTTCATGATCTCCACACCAATGGCGCGGTTGGTCACGTTCCACACGCGGCCGGTACGGCCGTGGTAGAACTTGTGGGGCATACCCTTGTGGATGGCACCGTTAGTCACGATGTCCACATACTCGCCGAGCTTGTAAGTCTGCAGGTAGCTGTGGGGCGTGGGCAGACCGTGCTTGCGGAAAGGCCGCGAGAACATGTCGCGGGTGCGGTTCCTCTGACCATGGGAGTGGACCATTGTTGCTGCGAGAACATCATATCAGCTTGGTCCCCAACCCGAAATCGAAAAACCAAAAGGGTGACATTAAAGACTGGTCAAAACACTCTTTGCAAAGATCACTTGAAATCAATCTGCCGCCGAGGCCGAAGAGAGAACAGCTGAAACACACAGCGCATGAGGGCTCACCTGCTGAGTCTTTCCTCGCCCGTCACGCACGACACCTTATCCGGTCTTGGATGAGTATTTGACAGACTCAGTGCACTACCGTTGACTTACCTTACTCTATCTCGGGAAAACCATTTTTGTAAGTCAAGCGGGATCATTTCCGCTCGTTTGATTTCTTTGCGACCGGGAAGATCGAAGCGGGACTTGCGGTCTTGCACAAACATGGATTCTGTGGACGTAAGTGAAAAGTGCAATGCTCCAGGTCGTTCCAGACGATCTGATTCGTCTGACAGATTGGTGTGACTCGTGTCGCTGCGAACAAGGACGCTTGGCGTCAGGTTCCTGCGGCTGAAAAATTGGCGCTCTTGCGTCAGGTGCTGGCCCTCGCCGAGTTGCATGCCGAGGAGTGGGGTCTCGCGTCCAACTCTGTCCGCGGTATCAAGCCGAACGGTGCTAGTCCCCATCTGGAGGGCCTCGGTTTTATTATGGCCGGAGGTGAGGATGTTGATCTGGTCGTTGTGTGCTAACCCTTCCAAGGAATCACTGGAGCATACATCAACGCCCTCATCGACACGGTAGCGAATTGCTTCCAAATGGCGTCCGAACTGATGATGTTTTCAGTACACTAGCTTGGCTGCGCGTTCTTCTCCCCCAACCCCTCCTGCGACGCGGGAGCGCAAGGACGGCACCACCGTTGTCACTGTTTTCCCGTACAAGTTCATTGACAAGATTGCTTACCCCGGGTTCAAGTAAGTTCTTTGTACTTTGCCCTGGACCCATCTCACTGGCGCCACTAGGGCTGAGATCTTCCTGGAGCAAGGTACTGCCCCCAACCGTGCTGAATTTGAGACTCACATGTGCAGGCAAGAAGCTCACTCAAGGAGCGGAGTTCAAGGATGGCCGCGGACTCTGCGCCGTCCTTGGCGCGGGTAACTTCGAGGCCCAGGCATGTATTGTTGCCTGTATCTCCTCCCTGCTCACCGTTTGACAGAACGATGTCCTGACGAAGATGTTTTGTGAGAACAAGGTTCGTGTTGTCCCCTGGAATGATTTTTTGTTTGTTTGACTCTTGTCCCCAGGTTTGCGTGTACAAGCCCAACCCTGTGAACGATGTACGCATCCCGAAATCATTTTGTTGATCTTTTGCGCGTATGTGGTCCATAAACTCAGCCCACCCCACAGGCCTGCGCACCAATCGCATTCAAGGTGTACGCCCCCCTCATTGCTCGTGGCTTCCTTTCGTTCGTTCAGGTACCTTCTCTTCTGACAGGCGAGCACATCAAATTCTGATCCAGGCTACAGGGTGGCGCCGCTGAGGGCAAGCAGCTCGTGGAGCACCCCGAAGTTGACGAGGTCATCATCACCGGGTATGCATTCTTTCGTCTCCCGCCCCGTGTAGTTCGCCTTCTGATCCAACCGCTGTGCTCAGAACTTGTCAACTGCTAGACCCAGCTCAGTGAACCAAAGCTGCTGACAGACTCTGCGTCTCTTGCGAACTGAGTTGGTGGTCCTCTCTAATGATCCACAGTGGGTGCGTCACATACGACCGTATCAAGTGGGGCAGTGCCGAAAACAAGGCTAAGAACAAGTCGCAGCTCGACAAGCGCTTCGACGCCGAGCTTGGTGGTGTTGGCCCGGTGAGGCTCATCTCCTGTGCCCATCTGTCGCTCCTAGAAGCCTTCCCCACTCTCTTGTTGATCGTATGTTTGGTGATCTCTATGCTCAATCCCCGTGAAGTTTGCCGTTTGTTTGACCGAGCGTGATCTTGACCGAGGAGATCTGGCTGAGACTCTGGGCTGATTCCCGATCTACGACACAGCATCAGGGTGCAATTGGCGCAGTTGGCGTTGTGAGCTCAGTGAACATGGCGCTTGTGTTTTCACACCTCGTGCAGGTCCTCGTGGTTCCAGGTGTATGGACGGACGCTGAGATTGAGCACCAGGCCAACCAGGTGCGTTCGATGCAGCTGGTAAACAGTACTTGATCCTGTTCGGTGGTCTCGACCGCCTTCATTCCCCAAGAGGGGTGTTTCTAAACACGTCAAGTACTCAATGTTGAAAGGGGCAGTTTCAAGCAGAGTCGTTGAAGTCCTTGGTATTGACAGAAAACGTCGTGTGGCTGTGAGGTTGATTCCATATACGGTGGAATTAATCAGATGTGCGTGTGGGGGGGGGGGGGGGGGAGAGGGAGAGGGAGGGAGTGGGATTTGGGGCGCGGAAGAGGGAGACGAGGGGAGCTGATAGCACCTACCTCCTCAAACAGCACTGCTGTCTGGTCATACCGCTCGGCAAGCACATTAGCCGGGAGTCAAGAACTCACTGGCACCGTGCTTGGCCCTCCGTGCCTTTATCCGTCGTGGCGTAAGATTAACCCCGCCGCAGATTGTGGCGAACAAGATTTTCAACGGTGGTCACATCTGTGCGTCCCCACAGCTTCTTGTGCTCGACAAGGACTGGCCTCAGAGGCAGCAGTTTGTTGACCGCATTTGCCACCACCTGGCTGAGGTGCTCCTTTTGCCCCTCTCCACTCGTACAACACCTGCGCGCATTGACACTCAGGCCAGAGGCAGCAGCTTGTGGCCACCTAGACGTGGTCTCTTTGCCCCCCCCCTGCTCAAGATGCACGCCCCCCTTTCGCCGCACACAATGCCCCACATTTGCTAGTGCGAGTGCGAGTGTGAGTGAGTGAGTGAGTGAGTGCGAGTGCGAGTGCGAGTGCGAGTGCGAGTGCGAGTGCGAGTGCGAGTGCGAGTGCGAGTGCGAGTGCGAGTGCGAGTGCGAGTGCGAGTAGGAGTGCGAGTGCGAGTAGGAGTGCGAGTGCGTGCCAGTGTGAGTGCGAGTGCCGGTGCCAGTGCGAGTAGGAGTGCGAGTGCGAGTGCCAGTGTGGGTGCGAGTACGAGTGTTAGTGTGAGAGTGTGAGTGTGAGTGCGAGTGTGTGTGTGACCGAGTGCTAGTGCTAGTGCTAGTGTGAGTGCGAGTTGTGCTCTCGGAGATGATTTGATTTCGATGGCATGTGATTACTCGAGGCTAATCGTTGTCCTAGGCTCCCGAGGTGCCTTCGTACTACCCTGGCTCATGCGCCCGTCAAGATGACTTTGTCAMGTCCTGCCCTTCCGCGCGCTACTTTGGCGCTGAGAAACCCAAGTACGGACCAAGTCTCGACCCTATCTTCCAGTCTCTGCCTGTGTAGGGTGAATGTCGAGTGTTCGGAGGGTAATTGGGTGTCGAGAAGCACTTAGTGAGATTGTGCAGTTCTTGGCATGTTTGAGTTTGGGACTCAGATCACACCCCAAACAGCCAGCCGTTTGAGAACCAGGCTTTGGCACAGCACGAACAGACAACCGCATCTTAACCATTTTTGTCACATTACACACCCGCCAGCAGAACAGGCAACTTACATCATATCTCCAGGGTGTTTGAGAACCAGGTTCGCCCGGTGTTTGTCGGGGACGTGTCACCCGACTCCCGCGTGTGCAAGGAGGAGGCTTTCATGCTCCTCCTCGGCGAGACTGCCATCTCCTGCGGCAACGACCCAGCCGTCTTCTTGGACAAGGCCGTTGAGTTTGTCAACACTCAGGTGTTTGGCTCGCTGTGCATCTCCCTCTTCATTACGCCGGCGGCGGAGAGGCAGGTCACGCGACAGGGACTGGATGACGCTGTTGCGAAACTCAACTATGGCGCCATTGGAATTAACACCTGGGGCGCCACAGTCAATTTCTTCCCTGCGCTGCCGTGGGGGGTGCGTTTTTCTTTCACACTCTTCCCTGCGCTGCGCTGTGTGTGTGGGGCGCGTTCATGATTCGTTTCCCGTGACTGAGTTCCAACGCGACCGCCACACCTCTGTACTTCTTCCAGCGCGGCCGTGCGTGCCACGTCACTGCATTCGTAACTTCTTCACTTGTCTTGCCACGCGCACTGCCCGACTCTCTTGTTGATTGTTAACCTCGCAGGCGTACCCCGGCCACAGCCCGAGCGACATCCAGAGCGGCACGGGCAAGGTTTGTGCTGATCTCCCCCCCTTCTCTCTCTCCCCCCC
>QUTJ01031405.1:0-11459 GCA_003573635.1 Goniomonas avonlea | reverse complement strand
GTGGAGCAACGAGGGTAAGGAGTCATTGGTAACGCACTTTCTTAGAAAAGGAGTTTCACAGTTAGGGTTAGAAATGTAAGCTCCTGTGAGACTCTCGTTAGCCAAAACGACAAGGGGTTGTTTTGGTTCCCGCGAAACCTGTAAGCAAGGTCCGGAGGAGACCGTGGTTACGAGGAAATCGGGAGAGAGGGAGAGAGAGAGAGAGAGAGAGAGAGAGAGAGAGAGAGCAGGAGCCCCCAGCCTGACTCCCTTGTTGAACAAAGTTCGACTCCACTACCCAAGAGGTCGTTCCATGAGTAATGAACGACAATGGGTAGGGCCCTGGCTCACTCAGCAAGAATGGAATCATTCTTGTGGACGCTCATCGCCTGGCCTCCATTAATAGAAATAGAGGAGAGGCGAGATACGTGGGACCGAAGTCAGCGGATCGCGACGCGACGGATGTGCGAAGGGGGCAAGTCGAGAGGTCGAACATCACGGCTCGGGCTCAGTACGCTTGCGAGCCGGTTGCTTGAACCTCCTACCGGTAGAGGGGCCGGAACAGAAACGCGAAACGAAATGAGTGCGAGGTTGACGTTTGTTTGCGTAAGCTGTTGACAAGCGTCGAGTAGGCCTGCTGACATTGGCTGCGAGCTCAATAGCAGTGATGAGCTCGACTTTGGTGCGATTGAACCTCTCGACCGCCCGATCAATGTCGATGGTACGACTAATGTGACGAAGAAGGACAAAGTAGTCCAGCCTCTTTAGATGCGTCATGCAGCTTAGAAGGGCTCCAGCGTTGGCGGTGAAGTCAGCCGCGCTGGTCGTAAGACGGATGAGTCGAGAGATCTGAGAAATGATGATCCTGTGTACCATCTGCGCGGGGGCGTTGGTGTCCCCGTGCTGGTATTTGATAACTTCGAACGGCAAGTTTTTCTTGAAAAACTTGGTGATCAAACGGCCGGTGAGAGGTTCGATAGACAGCGTCAGATCCATGAAGTTGCCTCCGATGCCTGGTGAGCCACGAGGGCGTGCAGCGGGTTTGTCGGAGAGGCGGGAGGTAGAAGACTGTGCAGTGGAGGCGATCTCGGGGTAAAAGGACTGATCTTCAATTCCGAGGTACTTGCCGAGGTTGAAAATCCGGACCATGTCAGCCAAGTATTCGGGGTTGTTGACGGACAGGTGGTCGTCGACGAAACGGAAGTTGGGGTTCCGTTGCTCAGCTAGGAGAAGTAGCTTGGGTTGCCCTGAGCACACAAGACTCCATTGAGCTAGAAACTCGAGCTTGCCGAGCAGGAGATCGCAGGCATCGACGGAGGTGGACGAGCCCATGGGTATGCCGTTAATCTGCAGCCAAACTTTGTAGGCACTGACGAAGTAATTGTTGGATGCCTCAATAAGGAAGCAGCGTTCGATGAGTGCTGGGTCCGTGTTGATATCCAGAGGATTCGAGGAGGGTTGAGATCTCCAGGACCACTGTTGCCCGTCCAGTGATGCTACAAGGGTAGCCTTGGGACCGAGTCTTTTCCGAGCGAATTGAAGAGTCAGGTTTGCCCAGAATTTGACGGCAGCAACTAGACCTTCGTCAGGGTCGTGGATGGGAAGTGAAGTATACAGTCGAGTGAAGTCATCCACGTTGATGGAGGAGACAACCGGAGGCGCGAGAACTAGGACGTCTGCTGATTCATTGATCGTGAAATTAAAGGAGACGCCGGTTAGGTGGAAAAGGTAGTCGCAAAGACGAACCCTCTCCTCTCGAATAGCCTTTAGTCCCCCTTGCAACCATTTGGAGAGACGAGTGGTAGCGCAGAACTGCGATGTGTTCAAAAACCTTAGCGCAGGAGGATTCTTGTGAGCCTTAACGAGCTGCGTCATGTAGGCGATAGAACCTTCAGGGGAGGAACCCCCTACGCGTGGAACTCCGGTGTTCTCATTGAGGAGTTGCTGGTAGACCTTGTCCGTGGATTCAGAACGCGAGGAACCCACAACGTCGTTGTCGGTGAACTCCGGTCCGAATCCTGTGTCGATGACAGAGTTCGAAGCCAGACCAGATGAACGGATCTCCTGAGCGGTGGTGCCGAGGGGAGGGTTGGTCTGAAGGCCCCTTTGTCGAGCAACCCAGGACGTTTAGCTCTAGCGAAAGAGGACTTGGCCTGAATGTCGGGGAAACGATCGAAAAGCGAACGAACAGGCCGACCGTGAGGATTGGAGGCCAGGTAGTCGTCAATGCGAGCGTTCACGTCCTCTTCTCGAAACCACCAACCTAGCTGGTGCACTTTGCTGGTAACGAGCTTAGCGGCTTGCTCCGGAAGGAGATCAGTGCGTTCGAAGGTGGAGGGTTGCGACTCGAGGTCAGTCGTGGTCAAGTGCTCGAGGAGCCATTCGCAAACGAAGGCGAAATTGTTAGTGGCCTTGTCGCATCGCCGAATACCCCAGAGGTGTGAGGTCAGGTTCATGAATTCAGCGAACTCTTCGGTGGCGGTTACTGGCGTTGGTGTCGAATCATCGGTTTCGGCGAAGCTCAGCACTTCTCTGCAAAGGCGTTCGAGGGTGGTGCGGATTTCGCTGATCTTGACTAACGACCCATAGGTGCGGCAGACTTGTTCCACGAACGAGTCGAGCTGTACTTGTACGATCTCTCTGTTGAAGCGTTGACGCTCCCGGTGTCCAAGGCCGTACGAAAGAAGCTTGAAAAGTCTGCTGGTGAAGTCGAGGGAGAAACCAAAGATGTCACCGAGCTCAAACACGAACTTTCGATCGTAAGTCCACACATGACCGGAAGGATGTGTTCGAAACTTAGTGTTGATGATTGCACACGCGCAAAGAGCCAGACTAGGGTCGGGTATTGAAGCCGCTGCTGGGTGGTTATCTTCGCTCGAGGTGGGCGGACCACTTAACGAGGCTAGGAAACGAAGGGAGTCCTTGGCGATCCGAAGACGACTGGCCACACTAGGGGGAAGTTCGACCCGATGTGCTCTTCCGGCCCTGGTGGTCCTAGTAGGTTCGAGTTCCCAAAGCGAGTAGGCTCTCTTTTTGGCACGTAAGAGCGCAAGATGAACGGGATCCGTCAGTGACCAGGTGATCGAGACCTTGAGATTGGTGCCCAGCTGACGGTTGGCGATCGCGATTACGGGCCCGAGCAGTTCGAGGCAGTCGTGTACGAACTTCAGAGAAACTCTGGCGGCGGCCAGTTGAGACTCAACCTTCTTCTTTGACTTCAGGATCTTGCGGTTGGCCTTCGCACAACGGAGATTGCCGCGTAAGCCCGGTTCCTTTTGTTGAGACCGAACGAGGTGATCCCAGTCCTCCAGGAGGGGATCAGGCTCCTGGTAAAGGTCATCGTCGAAGTCATCGAGTGTTGCGTCACTGATGAAAAACTCGTCAATCCGTAGCAGGCTGCTGGAAGCGCGTTGGACCAGCTCACTTAGCGATCCGCAGGTGATGCAAGGACGTCTTCGTCGCTGGCGAAAGGCTGATGAAGGCAGCACGCGCTCGACCGGTAGTGCCGGGGCCGAGAGATGAGCTGACAAGATGCGAGGGCCAGAAACCGACGAAGGATAAATAACCTCGGAGGAGGTGAAATACTGTACAGGGTCCGAGAATCCGATGATCTTGCTGGGGGCAAAATTCGGAGCAGGGAATACAAAGCCGTTGGGGTCGACGGCGGGTGGAGGGTCAGAGGGGGGCAATGGTTTAGGTTTGAAGAATCTGCCGGACGAAGCCCCACAGTCTCTGCAAACAAGCTCGGATCTCTCAGTTCGTCTTGCTGCCATTGTTAAGGAATCGTTCCGCAAGCATTTTGACGAGCAGCGATGCGTCGGTGTGGGATAGGTTGGTGCTGGGGCCGTCAGAAGATGGGCCAGCGGAGAGAGGAGGATTCCACTTGGACGAACCCGCCGCCCTGTTGAACCCGGAGGGCGAGATGAAACCCTTCTTTCTGGACAGGATGGCTGGCGCGCGCACTGGAGACGGTGAACGGGGTCGTCTTGGCTTGTGCTTTTCCTGGATCTCGCGGCGAACCTCGAAAAGGTGGTCGCGCGAAGAGTCGGAGTCGTGCTGCTGGAAGTGCCGTTCGCTCATAAGGTTGCGCCTGACCTCGGAAAGGGGAGACGAAGCTTTCACCGTGTCCGCAAGCGAACGGGATGATGCGAAAGGCGAGCTACTGCCGAAAGCGGCTGGGCTGTGTGGGGTCTTCTCAGAGGACCTAAGGCTTGAACGCCCGACGTCAAGGTTGTTGTCGCAGAACAGCTTGCGCCTTGGGGAGCTTACCGACTTTGCCGACGTGCGAGACTCGTTTTCGTCGTCAGAGCTGAGCGGGGCGCGCGTGGGAGAGCGTCGGTCCGATTCGTGGCGCTGCAGTTGGTCAGCGTCAAGCCTAGAGGGGTCCAAGCGGGGGTAAGGACCAGTAGACCGAGAAGAGGATCCGTCCGAGTACTCCGAGTGACCCATGATCGAGTTGCCATTGCCGCGCGAGGCCCTCGAACGAGAGGTGGCTGCATCGCGGGGGTGTTCGTCGACGTCAGACCCAGATTCGATAACCACTGTTCTCCCGAAGAGAGGATCGGCACGCTTGGGGTCGGCGTGCTTGGTGGTCATCATCTTAGCGAACGTCGGGTGGTAGAGCCCGCAAGGAACGAAGGTCTTCTTGTTGGTCACGCAAACATATGGCTGAAGGTGGCTGCGTCTCATAGTCGCAACCGCCTCAAGGTAGAACTCCTCTCGTTCCTTTGGTGACTTGCCGACCCACCATGACTTCCGTTCGCCATCAGCGGCGAAAGAGACGAAGTGATCATGCATGGCGAAATGGACGTCTTCGAGACCTTGGGGGTTGTCCGCTATTTTCCAAGCATTACAACCGTTATACCAGACATCGCCGTAGCGTCGGGCGTTAACGCAGCGGGCTTGCAGAGGATGATCTCCTGGTTTGGACACTTGCATGACCTGACTTCGCATGCGTTGGCCATCGATGAAGCAGCACAGACAGAATGGAAGTCTTGCGAGGACCTCATCGCGGGTGAGGGACGACTCTGTCTCCAAAACTCTCATGTGGCAAGAGTTGACGTACTTCCTGATGGCGTTCTCGCGCATTGCGGGCGAACCTCCTCGGTGCTTGTTGATTGCGTTGAACATGCTTCTGGCCTCCGGTGAGTTCACGCCGAACTTGGTGACCTTCTCCTGGTAGCTTTGGATCCGGCAGATTAGGGAAGAGAAGAAGACGTTGACTCCGGTGAACTCCATGGAGCCGAAGATCTTCCTCTCCTGCTCGGTGAAATGTTCGATCTTCCAACTGGCGTTTGCTACGGCCCAGGCCGCGAGGTCGAGGTGCCAGCGCCACTGAGGGTGAGTGAAGCTGTTGCAGAAGGTAAACAGCTCTTTCCCGGAGATCTTGACGTCCTCGATTTTGACCAGGGACTTAGGCCAGAAAAACTGCACCACGTAGACGCGAACGGTGGGAGGCGTCTGTTCATCCCAAATCTTGTCCACAATGGAGGGATCGCGCACTCCGAGGGGGGCGAAGTGAGTGATGATCTTGCGAATTAGCTTTTCGTACGCCGCAAGTGCAACCGAGTTCAGGTGCTTCCTCAGCGCTGGATGACAGGCTGGAAGTTGCTTGTCGGGGGGCAAAAAGTAAAACTCGGTCTTAGCGTTCTTGGCTTGCTTGAAACCGCTGCTGTTCACCTTGCGCGCATCTGCTCCGCCATCTTCGAAGAGTCTTGGGATCGCTTCGTTGCCGTTCCTACCGCAGCTGTCGAGCTTGGGAATAGCGGGGACTTCTTCAATGTTCGTCTCAGAGTCCGAACTTTCGGAAGGCACGGAATCGGAATCGACCGGAGAAACTCGAGGTGCGGATCCTCGAGCTTTCTTCTCCGTGTGCCTTCTGTTGCGCGACTTCTTGCCCTTGCTTGAGGATTTGCTGTCCGGCGAAGACTGGGGTGAACGCTCTTGTAGCCTCTTAGCTGGTTGTTTCCCCTTGGAAGGTTTCGAGGGCGCAGGCTTGTCTCGGGGGCTTCGCTCGGGGGAACCGGACGGGGATCTCGAAGGGGTCCTTGTTGTCCGCTCCGCTGCAGGTCTGCAATGAGACCGGCCTTCTGGTGTGCATTGAACTGGTTGAGAAGAACCGGGGGAGGCAGTGACCGAGTCGGCCGAGGAAGCGGGCGAGGTGTCGGCCTTGGCGCGATGCTTGTTGTTGTGAATGGGGACAGCGTTATGCACCATCTGTCCGTTCAGGTTAGCGTTGACCTCCAGGATTTCATCCTCAGTAACGCTTCTGAGGTCCGTGATCCTGAAGCCGCTGCGGAGTGAAGGACCAAAGCTGCCCCGATCGAACTCTTCCGAATCTCGTGACGAGCTAGGCGCGACTGCAGGTCTCGGAATCTTAGCGGCGCTCTTGACCAGGGTCTCATTCCAGCGCAGCCTGAGCGGGTACTCCTCGACACGATGCTTCGCCTGAAGCGGAGATGTGTGGAAAATGTCGTGGCAGGACTGGCAGCAAGTCAGGTTGCAGTCCATGCAGCGAATCACTGCTTTGGCCGTGACACATCTCTGACAGCTGGGCGACTTCGGCAGCGTGAGGGTCATCCTGCGGTGCGAGGCGAGCAGGCCCTCAGAGTGAGAGTGGTCAGAGCAGTCGCGGCATAGAACCCGATCGGCGGGGTCGCATTGGACGCAACAGACCACGAAGCAGAAGTCGCCTCCGCAGAAGGCGCATCGAGTGTCGTGCTTCAGGTCGAAGGACTCCTCATAGAAGTGCAGCTTATACCGAATCAGCCCAGCTCCGGATGACATGCTTGCGATGTACCTCAAATACTCTGCCTCCGATTCCCGGAATTCCGCTAAGCGGGCTTCCTCGCGGTCCACGCTGACCATGGGGATGGGGCCGGTGTCAATCGAGCTGTCGCGGGAGGGCTGTGAGGTGATTCCCTGACTGCGCGCGAGAGTCTTAGCCGAGATGAACGGCGGCGGGAGGGAGGTGGGCATGGCACTTTTGGGTACCCGGCAGTCCAAACGAGCTGGGTCGATAACGGCCCTTGACGTCGGACCGGCAGCTGGCCGTTGCGTGTTGCCAGCACGGGTGCTACCGTTAATCGCGTTCTCCGCGAGTTCGAGGTGCCGCTCGATGATCTCCATGGGTTCCTGATCGCGAGGGAACAGAAGAGCAAGGTTCGGGGGTCTGACAGCGGAGCTTGCAGCGCGAGCTTGCGAACCTGCGGGTACAGAGTTCCAGCTAGAAACCAGGAAGTTGCGGTCCACCACGCTCAGCAGTGTGCGGTCTTCCGCTCTGGCCATGCTGACGGTGACGAGCGTGTCGCATGAGGGAAGGTAGGCCCTGATAGCCGCGCTGGGTGCTTGCTGATGAAGGCCATCGAAGCACTGAAACGCTGGGAATAAGGGGTGGAGCTTGGCAATCAGTAGCGAGTCGCTGACTCGTTCTCTCAGCATGTGCACAAGGGCCCGTTCCTCATTGGTGGCAGGGAAACAGATCCCGCTGCGCTTGCCGGTGGGGATCAGGTTCTCCTGGTGGTGGTCGAGGAAAATCACAGCGAAGGCCGCTAGGGCTCTAGGAAGCGCGGAGCGAACCAAATTTCTCCAGTCGGCCATGGTGGGGATGGAGCTGTGGCAGCAGAGCGAGAGCCTTTGGAGCGCGAAAGTGAGTGGCCGATCGAAGAAGAGGATCTTGATCAGGGTGGACAGACACTGGGTGTTAGCTAAGAGCATGCTGTGCAGGACCCGCAATGCTTCTCCTTGGAAGCCAGAGTAAACCTCGCTGACGGGGTTTAAGGCCAAAATGGCGTTGGCTGTAAACTCAAAGGAGGACGGATTGAACTGGATGAAGGTCCACAACTGCGGATCGCCGGAGAGCCTGACCGACCGTAGCACTTGGACAAAGCGGCGGAGATTGACGTTGGGATGCAAGAGCTCGAGGATGTCCTTCGCGGCGGCTGCGAGTGTCGCTCTCTCCTGGTCAGAGGCGACTGCTTTGTCGAGGATGGTGGGGCAGATGTAGGACGCGGGAAGGTGTATCCTCTGCGGTACGGGATCGAGAGAGCTGTCATCCTCGTTGAACAGATTCACGAGGTCACAGGTGTCATTGGTCAACCAGTAGTCGGCCTTCGCGAGACCGCAGGGAAAAAGCGGCACGAGGTTTGCGAGCTCCTTGGCCAACTTCTCGATGTGGTCGTTGACGGGTGAGTGGGGTAAGATTTGGGAGAGGGTCAGAGGACCGTCCCTGGCGTCACAGGGTGCAGGGAACGAACTCCTGCTTCGCCTTTCAGCGCGAGGAACGGCGTCGAGCACCACCTTTAGGAAATCATTCAGGTCGCAGGGCTCAACGAAGAACCCGCTGCTCATCAGACGTTCGCGATCCAGGATGAGATCTTGAATCTTGCTGATGATCCGTTCCCCATCTGCGTTACGGGGTGTTTGGGCGGGGTCCGTGCGGTTGAAGTTGAACAGGACTGACGGCTGAATCTCATGCTCGAGAGAATCCACAGCCGAAGTGGGGTCCGTCCTGTTGGAGGGATTTGTCGTCCGAGGGGCTGCGGCCGGAACCGAGCCAAGAGTCGCGCCGGATGCGGCAAGACCGCGGTGCAAGGCTGGGAAATCATCGTTAGACAACTCGAACCCGTTCAACTGAGAGGCTCCTAGGAGAGGGACATCAGTCGAGGACGTGTAAGAGAGGTCCATTGAGTCAGAACCATCCTGCGAGCGGTCGGCGGCACGGCTTGACAGGTAGTCCTCCTCCGAGAGCTTAACCAGGGAGTCGGGACTAGTAGGACGAGAAGAAGCAGCGCCAGAGAACCGGGGGTTGCAAGTGACATTGCTCCCAGCACTCAGAGAGCGTTGGAAGTTAGTCGGAAGTAAGTCACCCAGTGTCCTGGCGCTGGGTCCGTCAGAGAATCTGAACGAGAGCGGACCGGGGGCGGGAAGGGCGGAGGCGGGGGCGAAAGGCGGCGGCGGCGGCGGCTGAACGGCGAAGGGGGCGTGGAGAGTGGTCTGGAGAAGAGCAGGATGCGCGGCGTTGCGAGCTTGGCGAAGATCAGACGTGAAGTAAGGCACCGTGGAGACGCGGAGCTGAGCCTTCTTGTTGTTGGACTTCTTGGCCTTGGAGTTGCGGGATACAGATGACATAGCTGGGCTCGGAATCAGCGCGATCATGAAACCAAGCGAGGCCGAGTCGTCCGGGCGCGTGTCATTAGTGCAAAACTCAGAGGTGCAGCAGAATTCACCGGGAAGAGATTATCAGGTCAATTAATCTTAGGGTGTAAAGAACGGAAGCCGCGGTTACCCGTGACCAGTGTCGACTAGAGTGAACGGGTACTATAGAGACTCGACAGTGCACTTCAAGAAACAGGACGTTTAAACGAGGTCAAGCAGGTAACTTATCGGTTATAGGGTTGGTCGAAAAGGGGCGATGAGGGTATGGCATATAGCTGACGGTGAGGGGTATTTCCTTGAGTGAGGGAGTACACCGGGTGGACTGGACCACGGCGACTCGTGCAGTCAGAAACCAGGTGTGTGCTGTTCTTTAGGTGGTGCAGACCGGTCCCAAGGGACCCAGATCATTGTCTCGGGGTGTCAGTTCAGACAGGTGGCCACCCCTGCGAAGCGAAGTCAAAGCGATAAGGGGAAGGAGAGAGGGATTAAGGTTAAGGTAAAGGGAAAGGGAGGGAGGAGGAGAACAGAGTCCAAAAGGACGAACGAAGAGGCCCCGTACTCTCATTGGGGGCTTAGAACGGGGACCAGAGGTCGGATCGGGTTCCTAGGAGAGACACGGAAGGGTTAGTCGGCAACCAACAGTGTCAGTGCGCAGGGGGAGGGGGAAAGGGAGAGGAGAGGAACTCGGCGATGAGGGGGGCGGTAAAGGGAGCGACAGAGCGTTCGAGAAGGAAAGAGAAGACGCAAGGGGAGGGGTAGGGTGGAGAGTTGGCGCCAGGAATGAAGAAGAAATCCCCGAAGTGACGGAAAGAGAAAGAGAAGTAATCGGGGTGGTGGATATCGGAGTCGACGTCGTGAAGGCAGACAATGACCCAAGGTTTGGCGATGCGTATGGCGTGCAAGACGAAGGTCGATGCATCGTCCCAGGGGGGATTTATTCCTGCAAAGATCGTGTTACGAGGGGAGAGGGGACGAAAGGATAGAAAGTCGCCAGTAAAATGCTGCAGTCTGTCCGAGAGAAGACGGGAGGCTCTGCGACACAGGGGTAAGATATCAAAGGAGAGTACGGACAGGGAGGGGTGAACGACGGCTGAGGCGAACGTCAGGTCACCTGCGGCGAAGTCAATGACAGAACCACGGAACCCGGGATCCAGAGAGGAAAAATGGTGAGCAATCCGAATGGGCAACTGAGCGAAGCAGGAGAGAATGAGAGGGTGGGTGTAGAAAGCTCCGAAGAATGAGGCCAGTTGGGGGAGAGGCGAAGAGGAAGCTAGGAAAGGAGGGATAGGGTCGCAAGGCTCACGGAGTTTGTCGAGGGGGGCGAGGCACACAGTTAACCCGAAGTGGAATGGGACTTGACCTTTAAGGACCAACGGCTTGCCATTGACGTCGCAAGGTACGATTCCTGCGCAGTGACCGAGGGTGAAGGTGCGATGGAGGCAAGGGTCAGGGGCGAAACAGAGTGGAGGCAAGGGATGAGAAGCGAGGTCCAGGAGTAGAGCACCAAATTCGAAAGTCTTGGTCTGCAAGGACGCCATGATGTCAGAGAAAGAGAGGCCGACGGGAGAGCGGGAGGGGGTTGAGACAAAAGGTGGCGGAGCCCAGGTAGCGGAGCGAAGGTCACGAGAAGGGTCTGCGCTTCCGGTTAGTAAAGAGGGTAGAACGTGCGGTGGCGGGTTGGACCGGCGAGAGGGAATCAGCTCCGTCGGTTGACCCTGGAACGTCGGGATGAGCTCCGTCGGTGGGTGCTGTCCGAGGTTTTTTACTGGAACGGGAGGTTTTCCTGTTGCGAGCGTCAGGAGAAACAGAAGAGACGAGAGAAGCTGGTCCAGAGAGTGGCGAGGACCTTCCTTCGAGATCAGCTCTAGAGGAATCCACTCTTTCGGAATCGCCTCTCGAGAAAGGGCGGGAATGAGGCATGGACGAAGGTATCTGCGCCAGGGGGTCAAGGAAAGGAGAAGAGGTAGAGCGATTAATTAGGGGGTCGAGACCGCGATCTCGTCTCGTCAAGGCAGGATGTTCGAGTTCCGACAGCGCAGAGACCTCCTTGGAGGCGTACCCCTGGAACTCGAGGTGAGCCTGCTGACGGTGCTCATGGAGAGAGTCCACAGCTTGTTTCATGGTTATTAGGATTATATTGTAAAGGAATCACTCAGTTGCAAGCGACCGGGACACAGGGTCCGAGTTCTGTTAGGTTCGTGAGTTCAGGGYTCWGAGCCGCCCGCTAGAGTCCGTCAGAGTACGTGAGCCCTTAGCGCTGACCCGCTGGTTTCTCCGAGTCCACGCGCGGCAGCAATCTTCCGGGATCTGCGGACGCCCGAGAC
>QUTJ01031404.1:0-11454 GCA_003573635.1 Goniomonas avonlea | reverse complement strand
TGTGAAGGTCGAACAGTGTGAAGGTCGAACAGTGTGAAGGTCGAACAGTGTGAAGGTCGAACAGTGTGAAGGTCGAACAGTGTGAAGGTCGAACATCGAGCTCAGTGTGTGAAGGTCGGTCGTTGTGGGACTCGGGGGTGTGAAAGTCGGACATCAAGTAGTTGTTGTGCAGCTCGGCAGTGTACAGGGTAGCCTGTATCTCGAGGCCGATATCTCTTGTCCCTGCCTCGTTCTCCTCTCTCTCCCCGGGGCCTCCCTGGCAGGGTATCCACCAAGTACGCACCAGTTTGCCTTGGCGGGTAGTAGCAGATAATTTGTGTTGTCTACTACAGATTATCCGCTACTATCCGCCAAAGGCCGTGGGAAGGCCGGGATCGTACTCGTGCCTCCTTCCTGGTATCAAATCCGGCGGCTGGGATGTGCATATTGGCTGGGACAGCGAACCAGCGTTGATTATATTTTCGTCCCCCTTTTTTGAAGTTTTTCTTCTACCTTTCGGTATTCAAAGACTACACAGCCTGGCTGGCACCAATACCAGCCTGGTACGTAGCAAGGTGGCACGAGGAACAAATTATCCAATATCCGCTACGTTATCCGCCGGGCTGTGGGAATGCCGGGATCTGGATCTTGGCCACTGGTGAAAATCGACCAATAAAATGCAATATTAACATTTGTTCACGCGTACTCGTGAATGGTGAAGTTCCTACGACCAGCTGTAGCTGGCCGACGGAGCTCGATAGGCACCAGCAGAACGCGAGAGTAGCATACTGACGTTCATTTTACAAGTAGTCACACAATCAAGACCGGACGATCGTGGAGGGGCAGGGGGCAGGGGGCAGACAGGCGCACAGCAGGCAGGCAGACAACAGACTGCCTGAGACTGCCTGTCTGTCTGTCTGTCTCCCCCCGGGGAGGGACGTGCCGGCCACCGCAGTCCCAACTTAAACTTGTCGCTGGCGCTTGGTCCTGTCCAGCTGCAGGAAGAAGTCTCTGTGACGTCTGTTCATCATCGTACGAAGCAGCCCGCTTCTTAAGAGGTGGACCGCGCGAGACGCAGCGAGTCAGGGCCTGTCAACCTCGCTTCTTGGTGGCGAAGCGAGCGAGGCGCACAGGCTCTCGAGCCTCCCGCTGTCAAGGCCTGTCAACCGAAGTCAAGGCCTGTCAACCTCGCTTCTTGGACGCAGTGAGTCAAGGGGAGGAGACCTGCCGGCCACCGCAGTCCAAGCGCCGACTTAAACTTGTCGCGTGACGTCTCTTCATCATCATATGAAGCAGCTCTTGAGCCGCCCGCTACCAAGCCGCAGCGTGTCAAGCCCTGTCAACCACGCAAACCGAGGGAGACACAAGTGTTTCAAGGGGAGGGGGACACGAAGCAGCTCTCGAGCCGCCCGCTACCAAGCCCTGTCAACCACGCAAACCGAGCGAGACGCAGCGTGTCAAGGCCTGTCAACCTCGCTTCTTAAGAGGTGGCGAACCGACGCTCGCTTCTTGGACACAGTGTGTCAAGGGGAGGGGGACCTGCCGGCCACCGCAGTCCCAGCGCCGACCTAGACTTGTCGCTGGCGCTTGTTCCTGTCCAGCTGCAGGAAGAAATCCCGAACCATTGCCTCTGTGACAACTTCTTCCGTGTGTTCGTCGCAAAACTGGCGGAAAGCGTCTACCAGAGTTGCAAACCCAGCAACCATGGCACCCTGAGAGAGAGGTGTCACGGTTGTGAGAGCGCGAGGGGTGATGGGGGAGGGAGAAGAGGGAGAGCGGGAGAGGGAGGGCGGGGGGTAGAAGACAGGGAGTGGGAGACAGCCAGGAAGAAAATCCACCCGCTGCCCAGCTGAAGTGTGTCCGGGGAAGGAGGGCGGTGAGAGGGAGAGGAGGGCGAGGAGAGGGAGGGGGGTGAGAGGGACAAAAGGAGGGCGACCGGAGGGACAAAACCCCACCCGCTGCTCAGCCGGCAACTTGTCCAAGAAGGAGCTGAGGACGTTTTCAAATATTTTGTGCGCCTCCTCACGGCCTCCTGCCCGCGAGGACTCAGGACCGACAGCTGCCGCACTGTCGAACTGCCTCAGCCTCGTCGCATCCACGGTTTCGTTGTATCTGGAGGTTAAGGTTACAGGTTTCGTTGGATCTGAAGGATAAGGTCGCAGGTTTCGTTTCTGGTTGTAAAATTTGCCTCAACACGGTCTCAGTTGTTGTAGGTAGATGCGAGGGGAGAGGTCTCGAACGGGATAAGCAGATTCACGAGAAGTCAACGCTGGACGCCGATGAAATGCACTCACCGCTCAGGCCAACCTTCGAAGCGAACGCGCAGTGGTTCCAACTCGATTACAGTGGCCTGCTCGGAGTGAGTGGAAAGACATTTACCAGTGCATGCACACTGAGACAAGGAGTCAAATGGTTTACAACGGCAGCCAACACAGGGACCCAAACAAATGCGACACTCGCGGACTGCGTGAGCGAGGAATGGCGTGAGCGAGAGACGGACAGAAAGTGCACGTATGTGAGAGAAGCCGACAACACACAGACACAGGCGCCACAAACCTGGTACCACTTCCCGTAGCTGTCCTGTGCCGTCACAGGGGTTCCAACAGAGAGCGACGTCACATCGACAGGCGAAAGCTGAGCAACCACAGCACTGGGAGCTCGAGACAGGGTCGGGGTTGCGGGGACCAGCGCGAACCCATGCCCTGCTTCGTGATCTTTTCTTGGTTGGGAGTCGGCCACAGCACAAATGTCGCAGAGATCGAAGTCGGGGCAGGTGTCACAGCGAAACTGTAGCAAACAGTGAGTGAGGGAATGGGACTGGGAGACAGAAGGACACAAACACACACACCGAGCAACTGCGACTGAGAAACACACAGAGTGATCCGTCGCAGCGGGACAAGAAGGAGGTGAACGAGGAGAAAGAAGGAGAAGGAGAAAACGAAAGAGGAAGAGAAGGAGAAAGAGAAAGAGAAGGGCTCTCCTGTTTCCTGTGTCCAGCCACAAATACGAGATCCCTCTGTGTCTGTGCCTGTGGCTGTGTCTGTGCCTGCTCTGCGCCTGTGCCTGTGCCTGCGCCTGTGCCTGCTGCTGGAGAGGCCCCATGAGTGCCAGAGGCCGCGTTGAATCAAACGTAGTGTCGGGGGCACTGAAGCGAGGAGAGTGAAGCCGAGGATGAAGGAGAAGGAGGGGAAACAAGGAGGGGGACGAAGACAAGAAGAAAACTCACTCGAGAAGCCCCCAAGGCAGCAAAAGCTTTCTGACAACCGTCGCATGTCCAGGCAGCTTCGTCGTCCTCCTCGTCTTCGTCCTCCTGTCATCGTCAAGGTCAAGCCCGAAGGAGGTGCGACCCTCGTGCTTTTTGGAGAAGTGAGATGGGGGACAGACAGACAGACAGACAGACAGACAGACAGACAGACAAAGAGAGAAAGAGAGGACATCGGTCTTAGGCCGCCGACCACGTGACGCGACGGTCTTTGAGTCATGGCAGAGGGGGGAGAGGGAAAGAGAGGGAGAGTGAGATGGACAGGGTGAATGTGAAAAGAGAGGGAGAGGGAGCGGGAGAGGCAATGGAGGGCAGGAGGGAGGGAGAGAGAGGCGAGCTGTTTGGACCACGGCTGACTCACCTCCTCTAGCGCCAAGAAACCCACGCCGTGTTTGTCATACAGAGCGAGGCACTCAGCGCAGCGGCACAAGTGGGACCGCCAGCCTTGATTCCAAAACACATCCTCTGCCCTTCCAAACTCACAGAGCCCTGTCGTGAGGCTCACTTGCGGATATGTGCATCACACTCACCCACTCCCCCTCCACTCTCGCCCTCCTCCGTCCCCAAACAGGGAGAGAGGGGGGGGGGGGGGGGGAGAAAGGGAGTGTGGGAGAGAACTGTGTGAGAGAGACAGAGATGAAATCAGAGCGCTCTAGCCTTACCGACCATCTCTCACTCACACGGGGACAACTGGCGGGTGACCACCGCACCGTGGTGGCAGTGCTGCACTCACCCACGCTCCACACCCGGACCACCTCAAACCGCCCCCACGCGCGCGCGCACGAGCCCCCTCAGGAGCGCACCCTCCCACACGCACGTGGCAAACGAATGCTGACCCGTGTGTGCCGTGCTGTGTGCGCCCGCGAGAGAGAAGGGAGGGGGGGGGGGTGCAGCTGTAAGCCCACAGGGGAGCACTCACCGCCAAGACCAATGAGCTTGCACTGCTCACAGGATTCAACCTCAGCTTTTTCTGCGGATGCGCCATTCTCATCTTCCCTCTTTCGTTTCCCGGCAAGCGAAGCGGCGCGAGCGTCCCTCTCAGCGAGCTCCTTCGCACGTTCCTCCTTCCGCTCACGGTCCATGCCCATTGGCGCATTGAAAACAGTTCTGGCTTCTCCAGCATCAATGTACGGCCATAAAAACACCAGCTTTTTTGCACAGTCGCGGCAGGTGTAGGCGGCGAAGTCACCGTCCGCAAGCTGTGCAGTAACTCAGAAAGGTAGAAGAGCGAGCAGGATTACAAACCTTGCCGATGTGCCGATCGTGATACCAATCTTCGCACATCACACACTGAACAGGCGGGAACGGAGTCAGAGAGTGAACAAGAGGGGGCGCGTCCAGTACCTGATACATGGTCTCCCCATCTTCTGCTTCGGGCTCGTCACACCAACAGAAACGACCACGGAAGTTGTGGTTGTACTTATTTTCTTCATTATCCGGCTTGTCAGGATGTTTTACACACGGATTCGCATGTGTGCGTTGTGTTCCGCAGTCGCAGCGGGTATGCCGCTTCTTGCCCACTTCAACGGTGTCGTGGTCAGGATGGCATACCACAATGCACGCAAAGCAAATTGCAGCCTACGGACAGATAAATACGAGGGCAATCCGTGGACAACAAACCTCAGTTTCCTCCTGGCCAGCACAGGTGCGGCACCAGTAGAAAGAGTCTCGCTGATACCCTTGCGAGAAGGAGCAAGGTGTTTTTTGAGCTGCAAAAAATCAGAAAACGAAGGACTTCACGGGCGACTTCAAAACCTCACCAAGCATGATGAGGTCTCTCGCGGCTACTGCTTCGTTTTCTTCCTTTTGCACAACATCAAGGAGACTAACGCTCTCTTCCGCCATGTGTCTCAGACAACAAACGCGCGAAAGCTTCCAACAACCCAAGTTTTGCTTGTTAGCGTCCTTTATTTCATTAGCTATATAAATTCATACATATATCTTTCAGATTCTTTCTTTGATTTATTTCTTAGGGGTGACAAGCAAAGCGCGCTCTTGGTCCGAGTCTTGGAAGCTGTGCGAGCCGGTTCTCAAACAGTAAGGCGTCGACCCGTGAAGACTGAATGAACTAACCAGGCCTAACAGTGGAATTTGAGGGAGTCAAGCTCAAGGAGGAGGATGTGTATCGGTTGTATCGGGTCCGGAAGACAGTGAACGAGATGTTGGCAGATCGCGGCTACGTTCTCACCACTGAGGAGCAAGAGATGACCGAAAATGACTTCATGGTTAAGTTCCATGAGAAATCTCGGACAGATCTTACCCTCCTGGTGCAACGCGAAGCTGGTGATGTTTCCGAGCATTTGCTTGTGTTTTTCCCCGTTGTGGAGCATGAGGGCAAGATTGGGACGGAAGTCGTGAACATGTGCGTCCTCTCTGGCGTGCGACACCTCCTCACACTTTCCCAGTATTTTGGAACAAATGGAAGTTCGTGAAGTCCCCCGAGGGATCATTGTCTTGACACAGCCTTTGTCGCCGTTTTCGTTGCAGCGCATCGCGGTTTGGTCCGAAGCACAAACTGCGATCAAAAACAAGCCCCACATTGTGGAACATTTCATGGAAAAGGAGCTTCTTGTAAACATCACGAAGCACATGCTGGTAAGTAGGCGAAGCATCCTGTTTGTACTGACTGGCTTCCAGGTCCCCAAGCATACAATTTTGACTGCGGAGGAAAAGGTCACCCTGCTGAAACGTTACAAGTTGAGCGAAGGGCAGCTGCCACGCTGTCAACTGATCGACCCCCTTGCTCGTTACTATGGACTGCAGCGGGGTGATGTGAGTGTTCGTTTGAGCACGGTCGTTCTTTGCTGAGCGTTTCAAACAGGTTGTCCGCATCATCAGGACCAGCGAGACAGCCGGACGCTATGTCACGTATCGGCTTGTGACATGACAGTGTGGCCAATATCCTTATTGTGTCTGGCTGGAGAGTCTTGAATCCGTGACCAAGGTGCTTGAGCACCCTTCCCGGGTGCACCTCGAAAAGTTCGGACTTGTATTTGATCTTCTGCTCCGCTTGCAGAATTATCCTAATGAACTTTGTACACCTCCAGTTATTCTGATTGCTCTGGCACTCTTAGAATGAACTCAACGACGGGCTGACATCAGTAATAGGTTTGCGGCATTGCACATTTTTACCAGGAACGTCCAACAATGCCCAATTGAATGTTGAGCTCGCGCAGTCAATTACAGTTAATATAGTTCCGAATCCTTCCCGTGTCTAATGGACACCATGCTGCTACCCGATCTGGCCGCTCAGATCTGGCGGCGTTGGCGGGGTCGGTTGTAATCCTGCGGCTCTCTTCGGTAATCGTCAACCGGACGCACGTTGCGCACACTCCGGGTTTGCTCAAGACGAGGATTATAATCATAACCTGATCCGCCCGTTCGCTCTCGGCCCGACAGTAGCCGGTCATAAGAGTCATAAATTCGCTGATCGTTCCTTGGCCCACTCGACCGCATCGGGTTGTCGTAGACATCCCGGTCGCTCTTCGGGCCATAGGACCGGCTTGAATTCATGCCATCGTCATTACGAGGATGGCCGCGAGGCCTTTGAGGCCGGAAATTCTCTTCGTACTCGCGACGTTGATCACGATAAGGATCTCCACGGATAAAATCCCTTCCATCGTTGGAGCGGGGTTCCACATCCTTGACGCCACCTCGCGGCGCAATTCGAGTTTTCTTCAACTCCCGGACTTGCGCCTCGAGCTCTTGAATTCGGCGATCTTTCTCACTGAGCTCTTCTCTTGGTGCACGACCATGCTCTGGGCGAGGTCCTCGGCGTTCACGCCCATCGTGACCTCTGTCGCCACGTCCTCGGCCATTCTCGCCGTCCCTTCCACGCACATTTTCAGAATCATCGCTGTGGCCTCGAACATCATGACCAGCCCTTTCTTTCTTGGGGGGGTTGGAGTCGACATACGGAATTCCCTTCTTCTTGCACCTGCGAATCAGACGTCAACACGGGTTCCAAGCAATAAGAGCAGTGTGTACATACTTTTGTTTTTCAGTCCAACGGCGAAGAGCTTCCTTGTTCTCCTCACTGTCTCCTTGGGTAAGGGTGGCGAGCTGTGCTCCCATGTTTGTTTTTCGACTTTCAAAAATCAGGCCGTTGGTGTTTTATAGGGTCGTGCCCCTCGGAAAATTACCAAAACAAATACCAACGACAAACACTGTTATTTTCACTCAAAATCACTAATGGACTTGACATTGAAACTTGTTCCATAATTAAACAACAAGAAGAAAATGGATGCCAATCATAATCAGCACGGCTTACAGTGGAGCAGTGAGCACCGCCAGAAAAATACAGAAAAGGTCTAGGGCCTATATGGGGCGACCTTTAGGGAGATATAGGTCCTAGGTGTCAACTAGGGTGTTACTTGCTCAGTTCCTGCTTGCCGGGT
The DNA here is from genome assembly GCA_003573635.1 of Goniomonas avonlea. NCBI lineage: Eukaryota > Cryptophyceae > Goniomonadida > Goniomonadaceae > Goniomonas > Goniomonas avonlea. The sequence continues at coordinate 3,816 of QUTJ01031404.1, read as the reverse complement.
GAGTACCCACACCCCCACCCCCCACCCCCATCCATCACAGATCAGGTACCGGCGCAGCAGTGTCCTCAACGGGTAGGGCACACGAGAAGTATGGAGGACTTGAGGAGCCTGCTGGGGCGTGACAGAGAGCCTACTCTGTAGCCATGCGAGGCCTCGGTGGAATCTTGGCGACGGCGATCCTGGTTAGCGCCATTGAGATTTCAGGGCTCACTCCTGAGCAGACCAAGACTTGGGTCAGCATGTACAGCAGAGTTTGGAGCTATTATCTCCGGCCGTACTTGGTTACGAACTTTCGATCTTTAATCGTCGCTCGTCACGGCCATGTCGTATCAAAGTGGGCAGAAGATACTATCGGAGCGAAAAGCGTGACTTGTTTGAGTTGCGGGCATACATGGAGTGGCACCAGTGAACTAGTTGCGATCTCCGGCAATGGGTCAAAGTTCGACTGGGTCTATGTCGACCTTGGGTTGTTTGAGCAGACCCCCGAAGTGGTGCCCTGCCTTGTCGCGCCTCTCTTGATGGATTTGCTGAACTTCCGTGGCATAATTATGTTGGATGATACTGTTGGAGTCATGGATGCAGCTCAAACGGCCGTGATGCGCGCTCGAACAGACTTCTCAGTAATTTCATCTGGAGTGCACCTTCTGCTGCGTCGTGAATCAGAGACGACTGTCAGGTCAGAGGGAGTATTCAGGACTGCATGCATTCGATATCAATCATTGATCAAAGTCGAAAAAGGACTAAACGACACCTGTCCGGAGATCGATGCCGCGCTAACTGCACGGATCATGACCGCACCTTGCGAGGACAGCAACCTGAAGCACAGAGTCTTGCTAAAACGCGAATACTCTCCGAGTTTTTTCTTGAACTGGAGAAGAAGCCATCCCCATAACCAGAGGTTGGGTGTCTACATCTTCAATATGCTCGACCTGAGCGGATACATGTTTGACCGCCTCGAAGCCCTCGAGCTCGGTGATCAGCTACTCGCAACAGACTCTGCTGGAGACTCAATTTTTACCCTGTGCAAGGTGGTGTTATTCAACGGTGTGCCTGTTGGGAACAATCCAGCCTTAAATGCGGTTGCATCAGTGGTCAGGGATAGCCTCGTGACTCCGGCTGTTTTCAACGCCAGCAGTGGCAGCAATTCAGTCCGAATGGCGCTCGTAGAATCCGTTGCGTCCAGAACCGGCACCAAAATCAACCTCGCCACGGTAGGGTGCGGCTCCGCGGAAATTTTGCTTCCGTCTCCCCCTTTCGAACACCAAGCGTCTCTCGCACCCACCGACCCCATGAGCCCAGGCCGCCTTCCTAGGCGGCGGGTTAGCGATAATCCACGCTCAACGAGCGAGTTTGTGTTCCATGTGTACGTGTCGTGCATCAACTGCGGGTACATGCTGCAGCAGTTTCTCCGCCACTACCAGTGCGCCGATCGGATCATTGTGCTGGTGGACCGACACACGCCGACTGAAGGCGATGAGGTGCGTGAGCGCGTGTGCTGTGTGCTGTGTTGTTGTTGCTGCTGTTGCTGCTGTTGTTGTTGACGTTGTTGCTGCTGCGGCTGCGGCTGCGGCTGCTGTTGTTGCTGTGTGTTGCATGTTGGGTGTGGGAGCGAGAGCGAGAGGGGGCGGGGGAGAAGAGAACAAAACAAAAAGCGAGGGGAGAGAGGAGCGGGAGAGGGGGGCGGAGAGAGGTGGGGGGAAAGCGATAGGGAGGGAGGTAGGGAGAGGGGGGAAAGGAAGGAGAGGGAGGAGAGGGAGAAAGCGGGGAGGTGCACGTTGACGTATCGCGAAACAGAACAGAAGGGGCATTGCCGCCATTGCCAACACCAGTTGAAAAAATGCGCTGAAGCACACGCGCAGGACATTTTGGCAGTGGTGGAAGAGTTCAACAGGAAAGGGAAAGCCAGAGCGGAAATTCGGCTGTCACAGTTTTTTGAACAACACGGATTTGAGCGAGCGGCGGTGGAATCTGCTGGCGCCGCCCATTTTATCGCATGCCCGGTCCGTCGCGCTCGCCTTTTCTTTGCTCCAGGGGCACATTCACTGATCTGTGGCTGCTCTGTGCCCTGTGTCCTTTGGGCGAGGACCAGCCCGAGTTGTGTGTCGGTGTGCTCGCGCAGGCATCTGTCAATCTAGCACTGATATGGTGTTTTTGCAAGTTCGTTTTCAGATCAGGTTCGATTTTCCAGGTCGAAGTACCCCTGCCAACCTCTGCACTCCCCCCGGGAGGAGGAGGGAGGGAGGGAGGGAGAGGAGAGAGGAAGAGGGACGAGAATGGGGAGGAGAGAGGGTGACGGAGGGGAGATAGGAAACAGGGAGAGAGAGGGAGAGGAGAGGAAGAGGGAGAGGAGGGAGAGAGGGGGGAGAGGAAGTAAGGGAGAGGGGGAGGGGACGGGGGGGGGGACACTTGACGGAGAGAGAGAGAGAGAGGCAGAGGCGACGCAGTTCCTGTTCTTGTGGAACTCTGGCGAAATCTTGGTGTGGGGAGGGTAGATTTTGTCCGATTCTTGGGGCGGCGTTTGCGCCGTTTTGTCTGCCATGCACTCGCTCGTCCCGAATGACTCAGCCGACTGAAGCCCCGCTACAGGACGTTGATGAGTTTTTGCATTTCCCCTACCACCCCAACCCAGATGACATGAAGACGCCTTTGCTGGAGATGTACAGGCGGGGTGTGACGGCTGCCAGGTGAGGGATGCCGCCGCTCTGTCTCTCTCCCGGTGCCTGAATGGCTTGAATTCTCTCTTAGACTCACTCTCTCTCTCTCGTTCTTTCTTTCTCTCCATCCCGCCCGTTGCCCTCTCACCCTCTCTCTCCCTGCCGCACCGAGAGGACCCACCCACCACCTATCAAGCACCTGTCAAAGTCCCCGCCTGATCTCGTGCCCCAGGCCTATCGCGTATGCAATGGTCGAAACAGACCCGGAGGTGCTCGAGAAAGCCAAGGCCCTCGACGAGTCACTCGTCTATCACTCGTTCCATGGACACAGGTGTCGTTATGTGCCCCTATATCCGTAGGAGAGAAGTGAAAGAAAGGGTGTTTGCACGTGCGCATGCGTGTATGAGTGTGCGTGGGTGCGTGCGTGTGAGAGCCTGAGAATGTGAGAAATTGTGTGAGAGCGCGCGCGTGCAGTGCTGGAGACGGCCAAGGCGCTCGACGAGTCTCTCGTCGATCACTCGTTCCGTGGACACAGGTGCGCAGGCAGGCAGGCAGGCAGGCAGGCAGACAGACAGACAGACAGGCAGGCAGACAGGCAGGCAGACAGACAGACAAAGGCGTCCTCCGCGCAGCATCAACGAGGCCGATTGTCAACTGTTTCAACCAGTTGGCCGATACAGATGTCGAAAACCATATGCTGTGGAGGTGCGCTAACCACCACGCCAAACAGACAGAGCCAGCACAATCTACTTGTGCGCGTGTCGGTGTGACCCTGTGCCCCAGGGACCTCATCCAGTACGACAAGCCCATCATATTCAATCCATCGACCTTCGCACAGACAAATTTTGACCCTGCCCGGCATCAATGGCACCCAATTGGCCGCGAGGTGGCTGAGCTCGACCTGTGCCACAGGGTCCTACTGTTGCATTATCGAAAGTAAGTGGAAAGGCACTCACTCGCACTCGCACTCACACTCGCACTCACACTCACACTCACACTCACACTCACACCCACACTCACACTCACTCACACTCACACTCACACTCACTCACACTCACTCACACTCACACTCACACTCACTCACACTCGCACACTCACACTCACACTCACACTCACACTACACTCACTCATACTCGCACTCACTCACACTCACACTCACACC
>QUTJ01031403.1:0-11447 GCA_003573635.1 Goniomonas avonlea | reverse complement strand
ATATATCGTGAGGGGTAGAGATCCAGCTGCACTGCGGCAGAATCCTCCTGGGCTAGCAGATCGCTTCTCTGCCAGTCACGAGCCTCACCGCTGCAATAAAAACAGGCGAATCAAAGTGCTTCGAAGGCTCAGGTCAACACCAGGTACGGGAATCGATGAACAACCTCAGCTTCCTCCGAGATGAGAGAGCCAGATTGTGGTTTTGCTCATTTAGAAGTGGCACGTTTTTTCATCGAGACACGGCTAGCTGGATTCTGTGGCGCCGCCACTCCGAGGTCTATTCAAACCTGTGAAACTGCTCGATCTGGTTTGCCCCAGTGCCGGCGCCAACTGCGCCCGAGCCTTCCGAAAAGAGGCCCACAGTCACAATCTTGGCGACAAGAGCGACGAGACTCGCCACTTCAGCCACATTGCAGGGTCCTTGCTGCCAACGAGCTAACGTTAGCAGCAGGAAGTGTATATGCGTGTGTGAGAGGGGGGTTCAACAGCAGTATCCATGCACCCTCGGAGAGTGAAAGAGGAACAGAGTCCGAGCACCCTCGGTCACTCACCACGCGACCTTCAGAACAAGGTGAGTAGCCTGCTGACAGTAGGCGATGAGCCAGCCGGTCAACCTCGCACCGCAGCACCGAGATTGTTTCCACAGATAGCACTTTGGCGAGAAGTGAAGGCGACTCCTCCACACTTACAAACAGAAGCAGGTACCGGTAGCGAAGGATCTGGGTTGTCCTCCGCCCGGAGAAGGTGCTGGTAGGAAGACAGATATCAACATTACAATGTGACTGAATCGTGCAATTTGCGGTGAGCGGGACACCGAATTTTGCCTGAATTGTCGGTGTGTGTCACGAGGACGCACCTCGGGCTGTTCGCCTCCCCGTGTTGGGCTTGCTCGCTCTTCATCTAAAGGACTCGCGTGAATGGGGTTGTGTGCTGGCAAGGCTGAATAGTCTCTCCACCTGTGAAAGCAACATGCGCGCAAGAAACTCGTTCCATCCACTGCTGACCTTTGGGGCATCGCCATCGCTGAGTACCTTCTCAAGACACGCCAGGGCAAATAACTGGAAGCAGGCCGGCAGCTGCGAGAAGGCATCAGAAGAAGTCAGCAGAACCTGTACAACCTGGATATCAACAAGTGCATTTTGGCATAGCGTGACCAGCTCGAACTGGTTCTCTCGCGACAGAGGGGCGGCAAGCTGTGGGGGCACCGAGCTTCCTGGGACACGGGCTCTGGTGTGGAGCAGCACAGCCATGCACGCAAATCCCGCCACTGCTTCCAAAGGGTGAGGATGAGTCACGAACTCCAAAAAAGCAGTGTGCTCACCGTGCACACTCGACGATGATGCACGTGCAAGGTTGATGAGGTGCTTGGCTGACAGCGCCTTTCCCAAATTTAACCTAACCTCTTGTAACCCCGGCCCCTCCACTGGGTAAACTGTACGATCGTGAAGCTGGAGAACAGCCGTGCTTAGGCAGAGAGCGGCCCCAGCAGCGACCACACTTTCGGGGTCCTGCTCGTGACAATGAGTCGCAGGATCAACAATTGTCGCGACAGCTCGACCTGCAGGAGTGACGAGAGCGCGGCGATTGAGTGCTGCATGGTGCACATTATTGGTGTGGTGGGCAAGTGCCAAACAAGCAGCTGCAGGAGCTGCAGTTGGTCAAGTCTCCTGCTGACGGATTCTGTCGTCTTTCTGGCCAGCAGGATGTGAGAACGCGATAGCTTGAGTCATATTTACCGGTCCAGCATCACGGAGACTCTCAACGCCATCTTCAGTAATTGACTGGGTGATAAACTTGGTGACGAGCGCATCAACACCGCTTTCGAAGCACTGAAGTGTGGAGAGTAACTACCATTAGCTTTGGAAACAATACGAGTGAGCGGACCTGACTGCAACGGTCTCGTTCAACGGACCTACAGAGAGTCAAAAGAAGTGTCGATCATCATTTTCACGTACCCATGAGCAAGGCCTTGTGTGCGTGCTCGAGAAGACCGTGCGTTGCAAGCTGAGCAGGAAGAGCGAGGTGGCGGCAAGAACCTAACGCCGCGACAACAAACGCCAGGCTAATAGCTGGAGTTTTCTGTTGTCTGACATCCTCAGCCATAGTCTCCTGGAAAGCATGAATGACAAGGCTAGCAACGAGCTTGGGTCATACCATGAAGACTGTCAAGGCAGTGGAGCTTTGAGCAAGAAGAGTTGCCAGAATCACGATTCCATCCTCATTCGGCTCCTTCACGTCCATTAGGGTGTGTAGCACCACGTCCATCTATAAAACAGGTTAACAAACATTCAAGAAGGGTGCCGAAAAAACGGACTGTTCCCGCGTTGATATCATTGAGTTCCGGCTGATTCCAAGTCCAGCCAATTAACTGCGCTGATGTGAGTGAATTTCCTAGTGGAGTCCAACCAGACAGCGTGCCTTCAAATCAGCCAACACGTCGCTGGTGCCGCAGTGTCGAAGTAACAGGAGCAAGCACTCCCGGGCTTCGTCTTCCGTTGTTTCGACAGACCCTTCACACAGCTGGGCGATATGTCACCAGACGGTAGCCCCAATCAACTCACCATATATATTTTGGCAGCATAGAACGCAATGTTCCCGGCACTTGAAGGATCATGGACAAGCAGAGCGGTGTCGCGAACAAGGAATAGTTTCATGTGCGTGTACAGACTTTCCGTCGAAAAAATGCTGCACAAAACCATTAATCCGCGGTTATTCGATGGCAACCAGAGAGACCTGGTGTCATTGAAGGATACAACCCCAACCAACAGACGAAGTACAAATTCCTTGGAGTCAAGCGGCTCCCCTGGCGTGGTCAATAGCTCCAAGATCGTGTTCGGGGAAGCTGCACGCACACAGAATCAGGTCTGAATACTCAGACACAGCGAGTGAGCTGAGGCCAAATGTGGACGGCAACCGTGAGGCCCATGCAGGCAAGCCTGAACGGAGAGGAAGAACCAAGCGTACCATCTTCCGTCTTCGTACAGAGGGAGCACCACAACTCCCCCCCCTCCCCCTCCCCTCACAGTCCCACCAGCGTACACACACAGTCCGACTTGAAAAGAGGCGGGGGCGAGTAGGAGGAGTGGGGGAAGGGGGGGGGGGAGTGTCAAGCAAGAGCAGAAAGCCTCACCGAGGAAAGAGACATCTTTAGACGCAAGTCTTTCAGCAAGAGAAGCCTCCATCAAGTCCAAACGCGTTAGCAATGCACAAATGAAGCCAAATACAGCCATGGACAGAGAGCAGGTGCTTGTCCACCTCCCACCCAGCATAGAAATCGCGGAAGACAGCATCCAAGCATCCGCTGTCACGTCGAGTCACTGTCTGATCTTGCTTGCCTCGAGCACGAGGGCACGACCACACAGACACCTAAACACACAGACAAACAGACGCACGTACACCCAGACATCGACAGACGTGAACGTACGGACGCACAAACGCACGTGTGACACAAAAACACGCGCGATCACACAGCAAAGTGCCCACACAGACACAGGGCCGTAAGGACGCACAGCCGCGCAGACACATGAGCACGCATCCCAAACACGCAGTGCGACTAAGTGGATGTACGATCACACCAACACCCCGACCACACGGACGAACACGCGTGCACACGAGGGCACAACCACACAAACTCCTCAGCACACAGACCACAATCACACAGACACACAAAAATCGATAGGCCTAAGCGCAAGGACGCACCAAGCGTGTTTGCCAACATTTGGCCAGTGACTGTGTCGCATTGAAGCAAAAGCAGCGTGAGGAGTTGAAGCAATTCAGCGAACAGTGGAAGGGGAACATCCTGAAAATGTTCCTTGAGAACAAAGGTCAGTGATCAGATTGCTCATGAGCCGCACGGACTCACCAGAAGCCGCACTAATAGCACAGTTTGCACTGAAGCCAAAATCGATGCGGTTCTGTGGTAATTGTCAGATGTGCCCAAGTTGGGATGAGAATGCCGCTTCAAACGAGCGACATATGCACGGGGGGACGCACATTGATGCTCCAGTGCGCAGATGCTCGCTAAAACTGGTTGAGAGAAGGGACGCCAGCCCCGAAGTGAAGGACCCGACTGCTTCATGCAAGTACAGCCCGCACGGTGCTGCTTCAAGAACCTGGGGGACTCAATCCTCGATTTGCTGAGATAACTCCTTCAGCACCTGAAACGAACCAACAACGAAACCAAACGCAGACTCTTGGGCCAACTCATCGAAGCGGTAAGCTGCAGGGAATACCGAGCATCAAGTTCGAGCTGTCGTCTGATAAGTAAGCGACTCACCACTGCAGAGTGCTTCAAAGGTCTTGAAGCAGCTATTGAGGACGTCAAAATTGAAACTGCACTGTCAGTCGTGTCAACACACGCGCGAGTAATCGCCCAGAGCACCTGCAGTCCCACGGACAATGCTTCAAAAATGAGATCGAAGTCTGGGGCAGTGAGGGCAACATTTCGCTGTAGGAGTTGCGCAAATACCCCGTACCACTGAAAATCAGGTCCCGTCAAGAGCTGCAGACTCTAACGCAGAAAGAATTCACCTACCAAGGGCAACATTGTTATCGGCCCCTTCTCACGAATTCTCCGCCCGAATATCACCATGTCAGGAAGCCCTGCGTTGTTAAGCGTTACTTCGACAACAGCAAAGTTCTGTGTACACACCAACCACAACATGGCCATCCAGTGCAGTTGATGTGGCAGCACAGAGCTGGTAAATGGCTTCAAGTGCAGACCTCAGCGTGATGTCTTCCTCAGAAGTTGACAGAACCTCGAATAGAACCTCTGGTCAACTCAGGTCAAGGGCCTCCAACACATAGTCAAGGCGTACCAAGCATGCCTTCGTGGACAAGAGTGTCTGAATCGGCCCCAGTCTCCGGTTTGAGCAGACAAAGAAGAGCTTCAAGTGATGCGAGACGACTGTAGACGTCATTCCTGTACAGGACGCTGGGAACTAAACTCACAGCCTCGGTGAGTTTCCAACGAGATGCAATTTAATACTTGAGGCCAGAGAGAGCTCTGTGCCAAATCAGGTGACCGTGTGAAATGAGAAGCTCGGGCACACCTTTTAACATGCTTGAATGAGATTGGGAAACACCCGCCAGACTCTCGAGCAGCGCTGGCCGAATGTGAGCTCCCCATCGCCACTCTCAACCCACCTACCGAAGCTGGCAAGAACCACGTCTTCCTTATCTGAACCCAATGATTCTTTGACCTGTAAGCGGTTCAGCAGATGTAACTGCTCTGTCTCAGTGATCAGGCTACGAACCACTTTGAGGACGACCACGCGAAGGTGGTCATGAAGCTTGACTTTTGTTGCTCGATCGCCGTTGCCAGAAAGCACATTGCAATAAAACTGACTTCGGGAGGTAAATCATCATCGTCAAGATTTGAATACTCGCCTGGAGGATTGAACGTCTGAGATCTGCGGAGGGTCAGTCCGATTCCGCCGATACAGATGCCGCAATACCGTCTGAGAGAACACATTGCAAACCTTGCCCAACAAATTCCAAGACAGTAAGATTGTTGAAAACACAGGCTCTTAAAGCATCGTTTTTCAATATTTGGCCCAGAAAGTCTGCAAGGTCAGTGGAAAGATGGCACAAGCGGCCAAATTACCGAGAATGTCGCAGATGATCAGCACGTCGGTGCTGACACGGAGCTGAAGGAATTAGATGGGTGGCGCATTAAGCGCTTCAATCGTTTACATTGCAGTGCAATGACGAGATTATTGACGCATGGTTTCCACCGCTTTGCTGCATAATTGCTCCGAGCAGTTTCAAGCTGGTTCGTCGCAGCTCACGGTCCGGAGAAAGGCTCAGATCTGCAAACATGGTTGTTACCTGGAGCTGGACAAGGTGAGTCAATTGGATTTTACCAGAAATAATGGCTTCAACCATATTGGCCGCACAACCTGAGGATTGAAGGAGATCGAAGTTCTTCTTCAAGAGATCCTACATCGCCACATGAGGCGCGAAAGGCTTGATAAGTTGAAGAGAGTCATACCCGTTTCAAGCATGTGAGTTGACCAGGACGCATAATATTGATGATTATTTCGTGGGCGGCATCCTGGTCTCTGTTTCTGGGCGCAGCAAGAGAAGCCATGAAGATGTTGTGCTCCCTGCTCATTTTGATCCGACGATTTGAGACTCAATTTGGCGCCAAACTGAAGTTACCTGAAGTTACCGGGCGTTATCCGCGCTGATACACGCGCCTCCTCAGAGTCTAATCGAAACCTGATCCCGATATCCCGATATCCCGATATGCACCCCGAACCGCTGCGCCAATTTCGACACCAAATCACGGTCAGGCCGAGGAAGATTGTCGAGCCGGCGGCCGGCGTGTCGAGCGAGGGCGATCTTGCTTTGACTGTCACTCGAACATCATTGAGAACCTTGGGTGGGAAGGTGTCGAGACAGGCAATGACAGATGCGCAGGAATCGTTTGAGAAAGTGGACCAGCTGCTGCTCGAGGCTCTTTCCGCTGTGAATGGGCGAGACTCGTCCATGACAACAGCCGCCCTTCAGTTACAAGCCCTTTCAGCAGAATTGGCCGAACGCAACAAGTTCGTGGAAACTTTGCAGCGGAAAGTATTGTTGCTTCAGAGTGACCTCGCACAGAAGGACGACCCTGAGAGAGAGATTGAGCTTCGCACGCGATTACAGGACAAGTCAGCTTGGCAAGAACGATTTGTTATTTGGAAATCTGTTTGGCTCCGTCGTTCCTCCACTGCGGCAGCGTTTAGTCGGTGGACTCACTGGGTCTCGTTGCGGCGACGCACCCGCCACGCGGCCGCCACTACGGCGGCCCATGTGGCCCAGCGTCGTTTTCTTCGCGGACTTCATCAATGGCGTAGATTTGTTGTGACGCGTGTTCGGCACCGCCAGAGGAGTGGTCTTGAGCGAACAGCAACTTCGGATGCGACCACTGTCGCGGCGCATCTACGGTCGCCTTCGGATGGGGTCTTTACTCCCGAAGCTAAACATGGAGCTCTCGTCCTCCATTCGAACGAGGCGCAGCAAGCAGCTTTGTCCGATTTCAAGGCAGAGTTACTGGCGTTGCAAGAAGCCCGAGGGAAGATGGCCGAAGGCTACGCTGCCGACGTGGCGACATTGAGGCAAGCGTGCAGGAGCAAGCAAGCCGAAGTTGATCGAGCTCGGGCTGACTTTGAAGTGACAGTTGCAGGGCTAAATGCTCAGATTTTGAGACTCCGAGAGAAAGTATGTTTTCTTTGTTGCCTGGCTTGCTGCTCACGTTTCTGCAGCTCGAGGCCACCCACCGAGACAAAGCAGCTGCGGAACAGAAAGTTATTGAGAGTGTCATTACCGCGCAGCGCTGGTCGCAATGGGAACAGCAACGAATGCGCGATATAGAAGCGCTCCAGAGAGAGCGGCGAGAAGTGGAGGTAGCACTCCGTCAAGAAGTGAGTGACGTTCGGAGGCAGCTGGCCGAGAAGCAGGCAGAGAGCGACGCCGCACAACAACAAGCCGCTCTGCTCCAAGACCTTCGTGAGCAGGTCAGGTTGGTCCCCAAAAGGGGACGACAGCTCAACTTGACTACACAGTTTCGTAAGCAATTGAGATCACGCTCATTATCTGTTCTATTATTACAGCGTTGCGTAGCTAAGTTGAGCTGTCGCCTCTAGTTCCTTCCAGTTCGCAATCCGAGGGATGAGTATCTATGACTAGACTGGCTGCGGCAACACACGATTTTTGTTCCACGAGAAGGGGCGAGGGGGGCAGAGATGGGGCAAAGACGGGAAGAGGGGAGGAGGGAGGGAGGGCAGGGAGGGCAAGTCGGGGGTGGGCTCTCGCTAAAGTCGCTTGACCCTCCATTCCCTGGCGCACTGGCCTTCCTTTCCATAGGTGGAAAGGACACAGCAAAGGATCATCGGCCCTTGATGATTCGTTAACCGGCCCTCCTTTCCTTGCCAGTCGATGACCAGGGAGGAGGGGAGCGGGGGAGAGGGGCGAGGGGGGGAGTGGCATGGGAATGAGGGGGAAGCAGGGACGAGGGGAGCGGAGGGAGAGGGGCGAGGGAGGCGAGTGGCATGGGGAAGAGGGGGAGAGCAGGGAGGAGGGGAGTGGCCGCCGGTGTAACGAACCAACAGGTCCAGACGGAGCAGACCAGCCGGGCACAGATGGAAGCCAAGCTGCGCGAGAGTGAGGCGCGCGCTCAGGACCAGGAGCTCCTCGTGGAGGAGCTCCAGAAGCAGGTCCGCAGCACGCTCCATGCAACTGCCACAGCGGAGCAAGACTGCAAGGCCGCGCACGCGCGCGAAACGAAGTTTGCGGAGGCGGCGCTGGAAGCGGAAGCCCAGGTCCGTGTCATCACGGGTCTGCACGCTGCCGCACAGGCACAGCAGGCAGAACACGAAGCAGCTCTAGCGCAGCACAAGCAAGCCCTGCGTCTGGAGATGGTGGCGAGGCAGGAGGAGGTTGAAGCCATGACGCGTGCGCACACGAAGCAGTTGGAAGACCTCCGGAGGCTAACTGCCCAGGAGGTCGCTCAGGTCAGCGAGAGACTCCACCAGTCGCAAGAGGAGATGGCGAGATCAAACGATCGCGCACGTGAGCTGGAGCAGGAGCTGCAGGAGGCGCGGCGGGAAACCAGCCAGCTGCGGCAGGAGGTCGAGGCGCGCGTTGCGGCCGTCCAGACCAGGCACGCGCAGCACGTGTTGAGAACCGCGTGCCGTCGCTGGGTCAACCAGAGTGCCAGGGGTGCGTTGGCGCACTGGCGTGACCAGACCGCCAGAGTTAGGACAAGCAGGGGAGTGCTGCGTCGGGTCGTCGCGGTCTGGACCCGCAAGGCTGTTGTGGGTGCGTTCGCGTCCTGGGCGTACAAAGTTAGTGCCTCGCAGAGGGGGAAACGAGTCCTTCGGAAGGTTGTCCTGCAGTGGGCCAACAGGAGTGTGTCGCTTGCGTTTGCATCGTGGCTGGCGCACGCCCGGCTGCAACGCCGGAGTCGGTCCGTTGTCTGCAAGGTTGTCGCAGTGTGGGCCAACAGGACGTCGGCTGCCTCCTTTGCGCGGTGGCGGCAGCAGCTGCTGCAGGCGCGGCGAGCTCGCTACGTTGTGGGCAAGGTGGTGAGGCAGTGGACCAACAGAAGTGTTTCGTCCGCGTTCGCGGCCTGGTGGCGCACAGCAAAGGAGCAGCGGAGGATACACTCTGTGTGCCAGCGCGTTCTCAAGCGGTTGTTGCTGCTCGGTACTGCGCGGGCCTTTGACGCGTTGGTGGCGAGTGTTCGGGCGTCGAAGCGAAGCAGACACGTCGTTGGTAAGGTGGTGGCGTTGTGGACCAACAGGAGTGTGGGGGCCGCGTTTGCGAGGTGGTCGGAACGGGCGTGTGAGCAGAGGAGACAGCGGCAGGTGTGCCAACGCGTGCTGCGGCGCCTCGCTCATCTTGGCCTAGCGCAAGCGTTCGATGCGTTTGTCGCAAACGCCAAGTCAGCCAAGCGCAGCAAGCACGTGATCCGCAAGGTGGTGGCTCTGTGGTCGAATAGAGCAGTAGCGGCTGCCTATGCGCTGTGGCGGGAGCGTGTAGCACAGCAGCGACGAGGCCGACATGTTGTAGGCAAGGTGGTGGCCGTTTGGACAAACAGAAGTGCGGCCCGAGCGTTTTCGCTGTGGCAGCAGCGGGCGCGGGAGGAGAGGCGACGGCGGCATGTGTGCCAGCGCGTTTTGCTGCGGTTGACGAAGGTTGGTGTTGCTCGAGCCTTTGACGCGCTCGTCAAGCATGCGAAGACTATGCAGCGCAGCCGGCACGTGATCCGTCGGGTTGTGGCTCTGTGGACCAACAGGCAGGTTGCCTCTGCCTTTGCGATGTGGTCCCGGCAGACGGAGCGGTGGGCAAGAAGCAGACACGTAATCGGGAAGGTCGTGGCCCTCTGGGCCAACAGGACAGTGGCGGGTGCTTTTGCGCTCTGGCTCGAGCAGACCTCGTGCCACCGACGATGCCGCCTGGTGGTCGGTCGGGCTGTATCCCTGTGGCGGAACAGGAGCGTCTCTGCGGCGTTTGCTCTCTGGTCGGAACAAGCAGCGCGGCGGCAAAGGGGCAGGCTTGTGCTCGGAAAGGTTATGGCACAGTGGACCAACAGGTCTGCGGCCTCGGCTTTTAGACTGTGGGCCGACCGGGTCTGGAACCTGCAGAGGCAGAGGAGAGTGTGTCAGAGCGTTGTCAAACGCCTGACTCAGCTGGGACTTGCACGAGCCTTTGATTCGTTTGTTGCGAACGTGCACGCCTCAAAGCGGAGGAGGCATGTGCTGGGTCGGGTCGTTGCGCTGTGGACGAACAGGGCGGTGGCGGCGGGGTTTGCGGCGTGGGCACAGCAGGCGTCGCAGCAGAGGAAGCGTCAGAGACTGTGCCGCTGCGTCCTGACTCGCCTCACTCACCTTGGCCTCGCGCGGGCGTTTGACGCCTTTGTGGCCAACGCCAGCAGAACCCGCCGGTGTCGCCACGTGCTCGTCAAAGTGCTCGCGCAGTGGACCAACAAGAGCTTGGCGTCCGTGCTGGCACGCTGGGTGGACCAAGCGCGCGAACAGCGGCGGCAGCGGCAGGTGTGCCGACGTGTGATCAGGCGGCTGGCGCTTTTGACAACTGCCCGAGCGTTTGATGCTTTCGTGGTGAACGCAGAGAGCGCGCGTCGCGCAACCAAGGTGCTCGCCAAGGTTGTTGCTCAGTGGCGGCACGTCGCTGTCGCGGCCGCGTTCTCGCTGTGGTCAGAGCGAACGATGGAACAGCGGAGACAGCGGCAGGTGTGTCAGCGCGTTTTGAAGCGGCTCAAGTGGCTCGGAATTGCTCGAGCCTTCGACGCGTTTGTGCGGAACGTCGAGCTGTCCTTGCAGAGCAAGCGCGTGCTCGGGGGGGTGGTTGCACAGTGGACGAACCGGACAGTGGCGGCCGCGTTTGCCATGTGGTCAGACCGGTCACTGCAGCTTCGGCGCAGCAAGCTGGTGATTGGTAAGGTGGTGGCCCTGTGGACTAACCGCAGCGTGGCGACGGCGTTTTCTGTGTGGGTGTACCAGGTGCGGCACCAGCGCAGGACTCAGCACGTGATCAGCCGCGTGGTCGCCGTCTGGACGAACAGGAACGTCGCGGGGGCGTTCTCGCTGTGGTCTCAGCGAGCGCGGGAGGCCAGGAGGCAGCGGTTGGTGTGTCAGCGCGTGCTGGTTCGGCTGCAGCAGTTGGAGCTTGCTCGAGCTTTTGACACCTTTGTTACCATGGTGGGCAGGCGTCGACGCAGCAAGCACATCCTGGGCAGAGTGGTTGCCCAGTGGACGAACAGGGCCGTGGCCTCAGCGTTTGCGAGGTGGGCTCACCAGAGCAAGCTCCGGCGGCGAGCCAAGCGCGTCATCGGCAAGGTTCTCGCGCAGTGGACGAACAAAACCGCTGCCGCGGCGTTCGCGCTGTGGGTGCACCGAGCACGGGAGCAGCGACGGCAGCACCTTGTCTGCCAGCGAGTC